>JAFVLL020002209.1:0-82209 GCA_021397915.2 Tor tambroides | reverse complement strand
AAAGTTTTAAATCTGAAAGTGCACCGTGTATAAAGTTATTGTCTCTCAAAAGAAAGAGTCGACTCTGAATCACTGAAACGAGTCGTTTTTAAAACAAATCCCAAGCCATTTCATGTTGACGTCAACATGAATCATTAGCATATTGCCCGCCCACTCGTTGGTCCTTTCGTGTTGGTCTGAATGAAAATGCAGATTCATTCTTTGCCACTAGGTGCCACTTTTAGAGCGTTAAAAATAGCAGTTTCCCCGGTAAGGCTGTACACAAAGCAGCACTGCCCTCACAAATGCTGCTTTATCAGGCATTACAGGCATGATGAAATGAAAATGAGACCAATCGGACCAATCACCGCAGATTAGCGTCATGCAAAGGAGGGGTTTGGAAAAATGAATCGTTGAGCAAATCTTTGGGAGTCATTGAGCAAGTAAGGTAAAAATAAATGCATATTATAAGACAATGAAAGTGTTTTTTGACCTTGCATAGATATCGACCTGTTGTTGGGGACTCCCATAACCAAAATATGAACCTTTCATTACCCATAATAGGGGCACTTTAAATAAAAACACTAAACATGATCTGTGCTAACTATCGTTCAGTGAATTATTGGCTTCTGGGGGCATGAAACCAACAGAGTTTAAAATAAATCCTCTTTTAGGTTGGTAGTTGATGTAGGGCCTTATGAAATTTGTTTTCCTAAAATGAAAAAAAAAAAAAATGCATTTTAAGACAATTTTGATATAAAAGTGGCTGTCAAATTCAAACAATATATTTAAACAGACAAGCACTATTGTGGATTGACAGGTGATACAGGGCCTAATAAAAATTGGTTTTATTTATTTATTTCCAAAAATAAAAAAAATGCTATTTAAGTCATTTTGGAAAAAAGTGGCTGCCAAATTCATGAAATAATAATAATAATAATAATAATAATAATAATAAATACATTTTAATGGTTTAACTTAATTTTGATAATCAAAAAAGATGAAAAATCAACTGAATTTGTAAAACTTTAACCATTTAATAATTTATTAACATTTTAGTGATAATAGTTAAATGTTATGAAACAGCAGATGAAACTGTGCCGGTCATTCACACAGAGACACACAGTCTTCATATTTAAGTAGCAGTCTTTCTATTCACAGACACTAGTCCATATCACAATTTAATTAAGTGTACAGCCCTACTTTTGATTTATTCATCCAATTCCACGACATTCTGCGTTAGACAGTACATTTGTGACCCTGGACCACAGAACCAGTCTTAAGTCGCTGGGGTATATTTGTAGCAACAGTCAAAAATACATTGTATGGGTCAAAATGATCGATTTTTCTTTTATGCCAAAAATCATTAGGACATTAAGTAAAGATGATGTTCCATGAAGATATTTAGTAAATTTCCTACTGTAAATATATCAAAACTTCATTTTTGATTAGTAATATGCATTGCTAAGGACTTCATTTGGACAACTTTAAAGACGATTTTCTCAATATTTTGATTTATTTGCACCCTCAGATTCCAGATTTTCAAATAGTCGTACCTCAGCCAAATACTGTACGATCCTAACAAACCATACATCAATGGAAAGCTTATTTATTCAGCTTTCAGATGATGTATAAATCTCAGTTTCCAAAAATTTACACTTAAGACTAGTTTTGTGGTCCAGGGTCACATTTCTATTTTCATGACGTGGTTCTGTCCATGTTGTCTGCATTGCAGAAATCACAGGGCCCCAGTGCAAAATCTGGGTTATAAAGCAAGACCAGTTGAAAAACACTACTTGAATCTGATTATTTCTAAAAGTGAATCCATCAGTGGCCATCTCAGGTTAAAGATCTGAGGTGCTCCAACTGTGAAAGGTGATCGGTCCAAAGATGAAGGAGCCAACGCTAAGAATAATCTCCTTAACCCAGAAAACTACACCACATCACTGCTTAGAATGTAACATGGCCTCAGGCATCATTTTCCACTCTTCCTGTCTTTCTCTCTGTCTGTGTCTTTCTCTCAGGCCCAGAGGCTGTGGTAGACCCCGTTCCTCACAGGTTCAGGAGTTCACAGCGGGGTCTGTAGGAAGAGGAACAGGCCGTCTGCCAGTCCTGGCATGTGCGGCTCTAATTGCACATCTTTGGCATAATGCTATGCAGACGCATGCTGACTCAAGATGTACAGGAATTACACAAACAATTAGCAGGGGTTTGCATCCATGCTAAATATGCATTGAATATAATTCACAGGTGCATATTCATATTTAGATTTGACATTGCCGGAATAATACATTTTATGCAAAGCAGGTGGGTTTCTTCAACTATGGGCTCCCTTTATTTGATACCACTAATAATGTCCAACATTTATATACATCACAGGAGAATTGTGATGGAAATGATATTTGTTCATGAACGACACATCTCAAAAGGCCATTCATTCTGAGACAAAAATGACATTTTAAACTTTTAGTTATAGACTAATTTCATAGTTAGCATTTTATGCATCCTTACACAATTGCACACAATCACAGCCAGTGTTATTCTAGTGTAACTGGGACATTACTATAGTTATTTTGAATCAGTAGTTATTTTAATATTTTCCACTTTAATTTGAAGTTGTAGTAATTATGTGTGTTTGTCATATATATATATATATATATATATATATATATATATATATAAAATAAATAAATTATTTTATTTATTTATTTTATCTCAGTTTTGCTTTTAGCTATTTAAATCAAGTTTAAATCAAGTCAAAATGAGAACTAGTTGAATTAAAAACTTTTTTTTAATTTCATTTAATGTTTATTTCAAGTAACAAAAATATTTTATGGTATTTAATTACACTAATTAACTTATGACAAAATATTGTTAGTGACAATTGTTGGCTGTAATGGAATGAGGGATATAATTGAGGGATGTAATTTGTGTAAAAATAATTTTCCACATAATAGATATTGAAACTGTGTGTTTATTTCCTTCTTTATTTAAATGATCATAGTTTTCAAATGTAACAATATGCTGATATTGATTTCCATTTAAAAGATTCAAAATCTGCATCTGGCAAGGTTGGTCTAGGATTTACTTTGAAACAATTGCAAGAAATTTAATTTAATGTATTTTATTTATTTATTTCACCATTAAACCATACTTTAATAATCTTGTTTTATTTTATTTTATTTATTTATTTATTTATTTTTGGCATGTTATAAACTTCCAAGTTTTAATGTGACCTTTATATAACAGAAAAAAATGATTTTGACTTTGATTTAGACAAAATCATCCTCTGGGCCTGCAGTTGAAGAAATGTGCTAAAACACATCCAGGTCACGTAACTAATTCTTCAGTGACAAAGTGATTTGTAAGTAAACTTTTCAAGCACTCCAGTCAAACGTCTTTTACTTTTCCTTCTTCATTCTCGCACGATATGCCTTAATAATAACATTTCAACTCTGCTCGAGTCGAAAATCCTATTATCAATTACGGATGTCACCACGGGATGGAGCGGCGGCCCGGCTATGAGGCGCGTGCACGCGGCGAAAATTAGCTCCGGCGCTTCCTCTCCGCCTGGAGGTGCAGAGCGGGGGATTATCCGTAATCCCCGCACCTCCTCTCACTTACCCACATCACTCCCTCTACAGCCAGGGCAAATTGTTTTCACGCTCCGGCCCCGCACTCGCTGCTAAAGACCTGCCTTTTCATCCAATAACATCAAAACAAAAGGCGGAGGAAAGGCTAGCATCTGCCATTAGCAGCAAATTGTCTCCAGCATTTCTCTGGGACCTGCTGCTGTCTTTCATTTTCCTTCTCCCCCTCTGATGGAAGTTACGTGCCACTTTTTAGTCTTGAAAGAAAAGGAGGGAAGAAAACAGCAGATTATTGATTCGCCTCTGACGAGGAGACCAACCTAAAAGCCCCAATGAATTGTCACTCATTATTGAAATTACTGAACACTAATTAAACTGGCAGCTGAACTCCCAGCAGGCCTAGCTCATCTGAAGCTGGAATTCAGCTCCGTGGACAGAGAGAGAGAAAGCGTTCGCCGCTACACGGATGTTAATGAGCTCGCTCTTTCTCCTTGAATCGCTCCCTCTTTATATGCGCTCGAGTGTGCGTTCGGAAGCTTGAAGTGAAGGTAGCGGCGCTCTTTGAACGGACCTTTGCGTTCGCAGAGGATGCTCGCCTTTCAAAGGCCGCCATTAACCTACTTCATCAGCGGGGCACAATAAAGCAGGGCGTGGAGCCGAAAGCAATATGTGCTGTGGCGTTGCGTGCTGGTTTAACACGCGCAATTGTGGAGTGTGAAAAGCAGAGCGGAAATCTGATGGGGAGGTGTGTGCCGTATACTGAAGCGTTTAACACACAGAAGCCAGGAGAACTCCCACACCGCTAATGCTGTAATGGAGACGGCTGGGAAATTTCATTCACTTTGCAGCTCGAAAAAAAAAAGGTTTACCTGATGCTGCTGACACGTGTGTTAAACAGAGACATTTTTAACCCTAAAATGCATAAACGAAATGAAGTCTATTTTAAAATGTTTTGCCACGTTATATTATCTTCATGGCAATAAATCAGCTAACCATAACACATTCAGTTTGTAATTCTCATTATTGCTGCTTATGATTCTCTTTATTATACTAGTGAGTGACTTTACTGATGCAATAATATGATTTTTTTTAAATTTTTTATTAATAACAGCTTAATTTGAAGGCGTACAAATGCAATACTGCTATTATACTTTACATATTTAATGATTTTTTTTTTTTGCTTTACAGTACAGAATAACTGTAGTTATATTACATTAATACAATATGTTTAATCAAAGAAATAATGTCACAATGATTGATAAATAAATAAATAAATAAATGTGTAAGATTTACTTGGATACCATTTTCGCTCGGAAATTGTTGGTACATTTCACAAATAATTATAAAGAAAAAAACAAATTAAAATTAAGAATGATATTTTGTAAGCAGAAAGACCAAAATTGTATTTTTTGTAAAACATACTCCAATAATCTGTGTTTATTTACAACTCTGATGCATGATAAAACGTTTCCAAGACAGTTTTAATGTGACCTTTCTATAACAAAAATAAATAAAAGTATAAAAATATATGAATTAAATATACATAAATATATACATTATATATAGTAAAGGTCATTTCACACAGCTTGGAGAAATATTTCATAATATTATTATTATTAAATAGCAAAAACAATTAAAATATTTTTAGAAAATATATATATAAAAAATGTATATATTTGAAAATATTTTAAATGCAAAGAAATAACACTGAATATTTAATTCATTAAAAGTTAATATGATAACTTTGACAGCCTTTAAATCTTATTTTGTAAATGTTTTGCTTTCATTTCACACAGACATCCTAGCATCCCCTTGGGGCCCACGGAGCCCCGTTAGAAAACCCCTGTTTTAGATCATATGGAGCCGAACAGTTATTCATGTGCAGACAAGAGCTGAAATGCCGTCAGAACTCTTGCTGGAAGGAATAAGATGAAGACAATGTGAGCAGATCATCTGTGATCCAGGGCAAAAATGAACCACATACAACAACTACAATAACCAGCTAGTTCAGCTGTGTGAAAATGTCACCTGTCTCTCTCTGTCTCTCTCATTCCCCATATTCCCGGGCCGAGATGATGCGGCTTTCCTCAGCATCCGCACACATCGCCCTGCATCCCTGCAGGAAAATGCCCTTTAGAATAAACGCATCCTTTATGCTGCTATTTGAAGATGGCTTTCCTGAGAGATTCCTTTCCAGCACAATTCTCCAGAAATGTAGCTCCTTCACCCCGGTAAATAGCACTACACTCGAGCTCTCTGGCAGCAGTCCATGTTTATTAGGAATTTTGACTTTTGGGGTGTTTTCTCTGCCTTTTTTTCCCCCTTTTTGAAAAGCAGGCCTTGTTTTGAAAATCAACAAACAGAAACCTGGCAATGCGTGCCTCATTTTATCAAATGGTACACAGCTTGGTAATGGTCTCCCCTGACGATTCCAGCTAATCTATGCTGATGACCACAGGGACGGCGATGATTGTCATGTTAGTAGAAAAAAAAAAAATCAGAACAATCATGTTGCGTCAGTTCTACCATTAAAAGACTTGCTTCTCTGCAAATTTCTGCACGCAGTAATTAATACTCTGGGGCTTGCCTTCACCAGACTGGTACTCCAGGCAACGAGATGCCACTCACCTGATAATTATTTTAGGAAACCATGCACAACTGAATGTGATTGACAAATGCAACATTGCTGTAATTGCCTGAAGCATACAGCGAGGGAGAGAGAGAGAGAGAGCAGGGAAGAGAGAGAGAGAGGAACAAGGAGTTAATGCCGCACTGTCAAATGAAAGGGAAACTAAAGAGGAAGTCCTACAGAGATCTTGTCATTCTCTACAACAAAGGTGGACACTTACAGGTGTAAGGTCAGACGTATTTGCTGAGTGCCACTTCTGATCGCATCTGGCTCTGCTAGCAGACGTGCGTGCATGGGAACCGGCATTAGAAATTACTTTGAAACTGCAGGCTGCCGAGCTACAAGGTGCTCTATAATATTTGAAGTAGTTCAACTACAGTCAAGGTACCACTTTGAAAAAGTAGCTTGTGCTACAAGTTTGTTAAAAGAAGTAGCTGTTAAGGGGGTAATATGTTTTGTAACCTTCTAATGCATGTTGGACAGGTCTTTAAATGGTATCCAAACCACAGCTAAACCTCACAATTATTCCATATGACTGTCCTTTTCATGCAGTTATATAATAAATAAATAAGTAAACAGTATTTATGTATTGTTACATCATAATTATGTAAACATAATCGAGGGGATGTTAGCATAATTTATTTTTACATACACAATAAATGGTGTATAAACAGTTTTCATAGAGAAATTGCTAGTAAATTTTCCAATTAATTGCATAGAAATGTCAAGTAACCCTGAATTATTAAACTTAGAACTATTAAAAAGAAAGACTGAAAAGTATTTTCTTGTAAAACTTACTCCAATAATATACCACAAAAATACAGAATATGTATTATTTCTTTAACCATTACCTTCTATTGTAATTGTACTAAAAAATATTATCCATTTGTAATAAAAAAGATTAAAATAAATAAATGATTTTTCTTTGTGGTTTAATAATTAATGCATCAGATAATTATTTTATTTGATTATTGCAATCAGGATAATATTTATTTGCACAAAAACAATGAGGGTCTAATTAGGGCAATTGCATAAAATTTACTGTAAAACATACATTGAAACTACAAAATACAGTAATTCATTAAATGAATTCATATGCGACTGTATATCACTATATTGAACTATTGACTATACTGACACAAAAAAGTAAACACGGACATGGACTCAGTGATTCAGAGAATCATATTTTTTAACCTGAACAAAACAATTCACCAAAATGAAATGGACAGAGAATATAAGAAGAGCGTGCTTGATAATTACTTCAGTTTGCTTAGGTCTAAATGGTGCAATACTCTACTAACTACATTTTTGCTATTCATTAAAAAAGTAAACCTTACTGCAAACCTACTGTTGATTGAAAACAGCTAAACTGAAAAAATGCAGTAAAGTTGCATCTCTACTTTTGGTTTGTTACTCCTCAACACTGATGGGACACAGTGGTTGTATGGAAAGAGAATATATGTTTGAACTTATGGAGCTGCTCCCTGTGTCCCTGAGAGTTTGAAGTCTGGCTTCAGATTCCTAACAAGCGAGGAACGCCAGACCAGTCGTGCCTCTTAATTTGGGACTGGATATCCCCAGGCCCCAGTCAATGTGGGCTTCAGAATTGGGAGCAGAGCGATTGAAATGTGGTGGAAGGGAAGCCTGGTCTATCCACAGAATCTAAAACATCCAGGACTGAGCCAGAAAACTGGGCTACCTACATCCAGTGCATCAGGGATCACGTCCAATTCCAAAGTGCATAAATTCATTTTAATGATGGCTTTACTGGGAAGTGATTTGATCATGACATGCATATTTTGGAGGTAAGGCCACATTGGCAGGAACCAGATTAAGGGAGAGTTTTTTTGGCCTATTACTACAAAAGCAGCAAATCAGATTAAAGGACATAAACACATCCTTCATAAAATATAATAAAGATGATTTAGACAAGTTATTTAACCTGCTGATCCCAAGATTAGGCTTGGAAATAACCTGCTCAAAATAAAATGGTTGAGTTCATGAACTCCTTGGTCTGCACAATACTCATCTTTTTTTGAATGCAGATATTTATTCAGAATTATTAATTTCAAATAAATAAATAAACTAACTTAAGTTCAAGCCAGTGCTTTATTTTTAGGTAATTCTGAAGATGCATAAAAAAGGAAGAAAAACTTAAAATCTTATATGCATATGTGTATATATATATATATATATATATATGTATGTGTGTGTGTATGTATGTATGTATGTATATATATATATATATATATATATATATATATATATATATATATGTATATATATATATATATAAATTTAATATCTCAGTTATTTCTTGTAGGTGGCAATGACATTAAATGGATATTAAACTATCCTAAATTATCCTTTAAAAATAATTTTAATAAAAATAAATAAAATATAAAAATAAAATAAAATAAAAATCTCATCTAGAGTTTCAGAAGAGATGTCTTAAACCGGGGACAGATTAAACAAGATACAAAAGTCTGCAATAAAATAATAATAATAATAATAATAATAATAATAATAAATACATCAAATGATCTGACCCACTACAAACATTAATTTTATACCTATAAACTCTTCCTGTATGTCAGAAATGGTCTCATTTGTTTCCTTTTTTTTTTTTTTTTTTTTTTTAATTTTCCTTCAGGAATTTAGGAGGAACATCTGAGTTAATATTTGAATAAAATATAACGGAAAAAAAACTACTTTTTTCTGTTGACTGACTTTTCAAAAAACCCATAGGAGCATCTCATTAACATCTCAGTTGTGTAAAAATTGTGCTGCTTTTCAGATGGAGAACAGTTCTCCTGAAAATGCCAGGAAGACACCAAAGTCTGCCAGAAATATCAATATGAACTATTTTATTTCTCCTTAATACCTAAATGAAATACAGCTACAAGCTTCAGCAGAGCAGCGTCTGAGAAATAAAGCTTTCCTTCATCTGTCCATCTCACTCTCTCTCACACGCTCTGTTTCTCCGTCTAATTTCTCCTTACCATTGTACACCGAGTTTAAAAAGTTCAGACTTCAAAAGCACGAAGGCCGGGGCCTGTCGCTGCGGAGAGAATTAGCGGGGAAATTGTGAGAATTTGGAGGAGGAGAAACGTAATTGGCAGGTTTTTACCTCCTTGACTTGCTAGCGAGTATCAGACGGACGATCTGGATGAAAAGAAGCCTTGTAATAAGTAATGCTGATGTTCGGATGGTCTCTCATCTTTGTGATTAAACACAGGCACAGGAGTGTGTGAGAGAGAAGCGCTCATTAACTGACAGGACACACACCTCACACACACTAAAACATGCAAAAGAAGCAGTAATGAGGAGCTCTTGATGAAATACAGCCAGGAACAAATCTTCAGCCCGACGTGGGTGACATGCCATTGCCACCCTCAGTTAGTTTCATACGTCATTTATAGCTTGAAGTATAGTGAGCGCTGTGACTATATGTTATCACTGTTACCATGATATACAATTATGAGATTTTGACAGTGATATGAAACTATGATGTAAGATTTTCATCATACCGCTCATTCCTTTTTGATACATCACTGAAAATCTTCTTTAAATATTGGATTGACAAATGTTATTAGATTTTTGACTTGACTATCAAATCATGTTCCATTGGTGAAGAACCTTGTAAACTGTCTTTGTAACTTTCGAAATTGAATGCACTCAAAAATGACTTTGTACAGCAAGACTAGAAAAAGTCCATTCAAGCAAACAATGTTAGTTGAACTGAAGATACTGATTTTTGACTTTCATTAGCTGTAAGCTCTAATCATCAAAATTAAAACAAAAAAAAAAACTTTTGAAGTGTTTTACTTTACATGCAATGAATGTAAAATATATGAAAGTTTCACTTTTTGAAATAAGTTACAAGAAAAAATGAACTTTTTCACCATATTCTAATTTTCTGAGATGTACTATATATTTCTTTTCCAGTGTATATTAGGTCCCATAAAAGGTCCAGATCATGTAGGAATGGCTCCATAAGTTATCAATGTTTTACGCTTTTAATGCATACAGTGCACATGCAACCAAAAAGGCAAAAGAAAGTGATTTAGGAAACGCTCAACAAATCCTGTTCCTCCATGGTCTCCATTCAGCTGAAATAGAGATGGGAGTTGTGGTATCATGGTAATTCTGCACTCAATATAAAAACGCTTGCTTTTCGATTTGAGTTATCCATCAGGCCTCAAAAAGGCACAAACTCCCTGTCACAACACTTCCCAATGAGGGACTCTGACCGCTGCGGTCAGGTTTTTTCTGTGACGTGCTGAGTTATGATTGTTCTCAACAAGCCATTTTTCTCTCCTGCGTTCCACCGCAACCATCACAAACTACCCGCTGCGTCACCGTCGACAACAAAGCTCGGGGAGGGAATGATGTGTAGCTATTTGTTTTGCAAGGAAATGAAATATTTATCGTCAGCGAACACCTACCAGGAACAGAGAGCGGACGGGCAAAGGCTCATCTCTGGACCCTGTGGCAGTACGTCTCCTCTGGGGCAGAGAGATGGGCCGTGTTCCTGCTGGGATCCACCTCCACTTCTGAGTCTGGATTTCAAAGCCTCCGAAAACCGCAAAGGAAAGGTTCTGATGTCCCAGGAAGAGAAATAGAACGAGACGCAGGGGTCGGCTCAGTGGTTCTGGTGTCGAGTCAATTACCATCTGGGCCGAACGGATGATCTCTGCTCAACATCAGCACCTCATAACAGTTCTAGTGTGATGTGCTGTGACCCACATTCACTCATGCATTGCCAATTCATTGCATGCAGGGATTTAGCAAATCTAATACTATAACGATTCTCTGAGCACTTTTGAGGGAGTCCTTATTTTATATATAAGCTTAGGGCCTAGAATTTTGTTTTTGAACAAAAATGTCTCTTCTGCTCACCAAAGCTGCATTTATTTGATCAAAAATACAGTAAAAAAAAACAGGAATATTGTGAAAAATTATTACTATTTAAATTAACAGTATTCTCTTTAAATATATTTTAAAATGTAATTTATTCCTGCGCTGGAATGCTGAATTTTCACCCTCATTATTCCAGTCTCCAGTGTCATAAGAGCCTTCACAAATCATTCTAATATGCTATTATTATCCATGACAAAATCAGTTGTGCTGCTTAATATTTTTGTTTATTTATTGCTTTTTTTTAACTTTTTTTTTTTACATTATTTATTACATTTATGTTTGTTTCTTTTTTTAAATTAAAGTGCCATTTATTAACATTATTGCTCAGTTATAGGTGGTTTTTTGTTTTGTTTTTTGTTTTGTTTTTTTGGAGTGCTTCTGAATTACCAATTCCCAAACTTAACCTTCTGCAAACTTTAAATTTATGCATCAAAAAAAAAAGACAGCAATGTGATAACTGCATTACAAAAGCAGAGAAAGCGCAAAAAATAAATAAATAAAAATGTTAAATGTAAAATCCTTCATATGACTGTAAAACAGAAAAAAAAACCTATTCTTTGCATTTTTTATAACGAGGATATGCCTTCTGCTGTTATAATGTGACAGTGCAACCTGAGGGAATAGGCTTCAAATATTTAAAAACATTTTATTTTAAAAAAAGAAAAAAGGAAAGGCAAGACTGATGTGGCATGTGAAAACGACTGCGAATATCTCAAGGAGAGAAGATGAACTGGAGTATTTTGAATTTGACATGAGGAAACCACAAACACGCTTTTGTGGATTTACTGACGGTGTCATTGAGATGCTCCTGTAATAGTCTGCAGAAGCAAACATGAATCTTTTAAAACCATCTAGACAAAATGATCCAAGGCAAATACACCATTATTAATGTTTAAGACTGTCACCGGATCCATCTCTCAGCATGACGGGCAAGCATTAGCGCAGATACGGCCTTCAAAAAATACAGCATTAATCCATATTTTGATTTGGTTTTGGGCTCTCAGAAGGTCTGGGTCAGGCCAATATAAGCAGCTCTGGGTAAATCTGTATGTCAGAGCGGCCGTGTAAGTCCAAGGCCACAGAACTGACATTTGATGAACGTTCAGAGATTTGTACGGGCTTCTGGTCCGTGGAGGTGTGGCCCGGGACTGCCTCCCATCGGTGGCCTGACCTGCTGCTCTGCCTGCTGTTAAGACATGAACCAGAGTTTGGGGTCTGGACCCCTGAGTGTCAGACGAACCCCCTCAACGCCTCAGAGCTTACACACACACACACACACACACCTTGGGAGGAAAGTGTGTTAGCATACTTATAAATCATTCAGAATATCAGTCTTGAGGTGTTGAATAAGAGATTTCAACTTTCCTCTTATGTAAATGATGACCTTAGAATAGACTATATTTCTGAAATATTACACAGTGTATTTCTCATTTCTATAGGGTACTTTCATATTGTTGTGTAACAGTGATCGGTGTTGGGGTTACTTTTAAAAGTTACATTACTGATATTTGATAATGAAAGCTATGTGTTATGGTCATATTTTATAAACATTATATAAACAGACTATATGCCATTTCACAATCCGATATCGACTTATAGTTAACGTTATTTTCTTTTGTTTTTATGCAATGTAACTATATTTTTTTCTTTTTTTAACAACATAATCAACAAATTCATCATAAAAAACTAAATTATTATAAGTTGTTATATTTTAATTTTTAATTATAATATTTTAATAAGAATAATAATTATATAAATCTAATTTGTCAAAAGTATAGAATAGAAAAACAATTCATAAAGTGAAATATTTTTTATTTATAATGAAATAAATTACATTTTTATTTTATTCATAAAATTATATATATATATATATATATATATATATATATATATATATATATATATATATATATATATACACACACACACACACACACACACAGTATATATATTTTACACTACTAGACTTTTTAGCAAAAGTAACTCCAATTTTATGTAGCTAGTCATTACGGCTTTTAATTTACAAATGATTACTTTTACAATGTTACCACCAACACCAGATGATTAAATAAATATGATAGCGTTATCACACCTGTTAAAATCCAAGTAATGAACTATTACATGGATTCCCAAAAGAGTTGAACTGAAAGGGTTGCAGTTTTACAGCCGTTCTGACCATGTCGTTGTCCCCTCATTAATGGCCAGTGTTTCAATGAGGGATCTAGAGCCGTCTGGTTCTGGTTAGCCAAATTCATTGTCCAGCGAGGATCGTGAAAGTTGGAGCAGAAGTGGGCGTCAGGTAAAAAGCAGCTGCTCTCCCCAGACCTACAGGAAACGTCTGTGGGTGTTAACCTTGTCAGAAAGTGTTGGCCTGCATGCCGTTTCTCCAACCTCTGCCAAACAGCAGGTAGAGGAGAGAACTGTAAAAGTCATTCTGCTCTCAGAGATGGTCTCAGTGCCTCTAATAGGCCAGAATAAAACATAAGCACCTTATTAAGACCAGCTTCATTACATAGGCCTGCTTTTTATGGCTGGACTGATGTGATCGCAATTACTGCTCGAATCCGAGAACACCTGGAAGCGTCGGGTTGGAGGAGGGCGAAGCAGCGCTTAGAGCTTTCCGAGGCTTGTTTAGTTTCAGTTTTATGGCTTTTAAAGAGAGCAGACCTGACGTTAACCTCTAGCAAGTACATGCTATTGATCTGAAGCAGCTTGGAGAAGCCACACAAGAAATGTGTGAAAACTCACATTTCTCGCTTTCCGAATTACCCTGAGCCAAGAAAGGTAGTCCTTTCAAGACTAAACCACAGATGAAAGCCTGGCTAATTAATATCTTTTCACTTATCATTACATTTATGCTGAATGATCATATTTTTAAGAGGACATAAGAATGTCACACTAGCTGGAACCTCAAGATTTTCTTTGATTATGATCTAAAGGCATCAGTTTAAGAATAAAATAGCCAATTGCTTACAATTAAAAATAGTTTTATTATTAAAACTAAAACTATTATTTATTTCTTTATTGTTAAATAGAAAAATAGAGCTGAAATAAAATATAAATATTAGATTAAAATGTGAAACTTTAGAAAAATTAGAAATGTTGCCTTGAATATGTTGATGGTGAAGTATTAAAATGACTATATTATAACTATAAATATTAGATTAAATGCAAATATAATTTAAAACTTTAACTTAAAAACTTAAAATTAAAAAAAATAATAATAATAAAAATAAATACAATTATACATTAATAATTTAAAAAAATGATTCAACAATTTGACTGAAAATAGTATGGTATTTTTTAGTCTTTTTTTTTAATAGAAAAATATTTAGCTAAACCAAAGACATATTGTACTGATGAAATAATCATATAATCTGATGGTTGTATATTATCTCGGTGTTGCTCTGCTAGTCAAGCAGCAGGAACGCAATTAATCATTCCAATAAATAAATAAATAAATAACATGACCAAAAATTTTTTAAAAGTATCAGATCCTTAGATGTCTAAAAAGTAAACCTCACTGTACAAGTTCAAGGGCAAAGAAACTACAAAAACAAATCGTGATGAAGAGGTGTAGTGTGTGTTTGAGTAAAATAGTGAATAAACAACATGCTTGTACTCTATTCAAACTGTTTAAGCCATTATAAAGCATGAATGCTAAACCCATTAGAGAGAGAGAGAGAGGCAGAAGAGAATAATTGTACATCTATTCAGGCCGTGATGGTACGTCCCCCTCCAACATCAAAGTGATCGTGATTGAGTCAGTCTCATCGTGGCGTTTTTTCCCCCTGTCGATAAATCTACCTGGAGAAATTCTTTTGAATGCACATTCATTTGATCTCGTATGCAGGTGACACATGTCACAGTAGGTTTCTCCCATAGTTCATAGTCTTTCATAGCCTGCCATGTGGGCAAAACTTGATTTCTTTTGGCACCAGGGCAAAACAGCTAGTGCGGATTTCAATAGCAGTGTAGCTTAGCATGCAGCGTAGCTGCTGGAAACCCCATTTGTTGTTCAGGACAACTGTACAGTAATCCAAACGGACTCCCTCTCAGCACAATACGAGCAGCCGTCCCGCGGTGCTCAAAGCCCCATCACGCAGACATGCAGACACTGTTAAGTGCAGTATTTTTTTTAAACTTAGTGTTTCATATGAATTTGTCTTTGTATTTTATATAAAGACCTTCTGATGGCATCAGAATAAAGATGCTAAAAGGGAATTCTCTTTGAAAATATAAGCAGAATGTATTTTATTATTATTATTATTATTTTTTTTACAAAACATTAGAATGCTTTTACTAAATATTTAGAGTACACAGAAGTTTGTTCTGCTCATTGCTAATATATATATATATATATATATATATATATATATATATAAATCATTCATATATTGCATATTTTATATGCAATTATTGCAGTATTGCTTTGTAAATATTGCATTATTTGAAAATGTACTCACCCTCAGGCCATCTAAGATGCAGATTCGTGTTTGTTTCTTCTTTAGAACTGATTTGGAGAAATTTAGCATTACATCACTTGCTCAGCAATGGATCCTCTGCAGTGAATGGGTGCCGTCAGAATGAGAGTCCAAACAGTTGATTAAAACATCACGATAATCCACACCACTCCAGTCCATCAATTAACATCTGTGTGTTTGTAAGAAACAAATTCATCATTAAAGTATTGTGACTTTAAACCGTTGCTTCTAGCCAAAATATGAGTCCATAATCCATAATAACGCTTCCTGGGGTGAAAAAGTCCATTCCCTGATGTCCTCTGACGTCAAAATCCACCCACATATTTGTTTAGAGCAGTTTTGGCTTGTGCTTGATCTGTGCATATTTCTCTCCTGATTCAGCTAAGCCTACTTTTTTACTGGAAGAAGTGTTTTTATGGATTATGATCTCATATTTTAGCTGGAAGCAATTGTTTAAAGTTAAAAAAGGCCTTATTGATAGATTTGTTTTTCGGAAACATGCAATTTTTCACTTAAAAAAAAAAAAGCAAACAAACAAACAAAAAAATCATTAATTGATGGACTGTAGTCATGTAAATTACTTGTGGATTATTGTGATGTTTTTATCAGCTGTTTGGACTCTCATTCTGATGGCACCCATTCACTGCAGAGGATCCATTGGTGAGCAAGAGTCGTAATGCTAAATTTCTCCAAATCTGTTCTGAAGAAGAAACAAACTCATCTACATCTTGGATGATGAGGGCGACTAAATTTTCAGCAAATTGTCATTTTTGTGTGAACTACTCCCTTAATATTTGTTTACAGACTTGATCACACACATCTGTATTTTGTATTCATGTGTACATTAATTATGCTGCAGAGAGACTCTAAATCAAACCTTCATCACAATTCATCGAGCACAACAGCAGTCTGCTTATGTGGACTGTCACACGGGTGACAGCACGTCAAGATGGATTGACAGCTATAATTACACATATCACTCAAGCCACAACACCTGCAATTAAGCAGACACCCAGTAATGGGCAATCTGGACCTGATCCTGCTCTGACAATTCATTTTGCTGCTGTGGCAGTTTTAACCAAAGGGGAAAAAGGGTTATTCAATGCAAAACTAACAATTATCAAACATTCAGAGCAGCTTCGAGGAACAATAAAACATCATAAATGACAAAAAAATGTAATTTATGCTAATTGCTTACTTCTTGTAATAAGTAATTCTTTTATTCAGCAAGAATGCATTAAATTGATCAAAAGTGAAAGTAAATACATTTGTTACAAATATTTATTTTTTAAAATACATTTTTTTTTTACTTATGTCATCCTTCCTCTTTTAACAAATCCAATATATTTAAATATGTTAAAAAGGTCCCTAACAGGAACCTCCAATAGATAAGTGTCCCTACTCAAGACAGAATATATAAGAAAAAATGATTCAAGAAAGCCGGGGGATATTCACACAGACAGAATCGGGGTCGGGGGAAACAGAGAAAGCTGCAGTTCTGGGCTCAAGTTCTCTAAGCTCACTCTACTGCTGGGTATTAACCAATCAAAGATCGTTTTTTCTCTTCCTCTTCTGTCTCTCCTTACCACTTTTGGCCCAAAAAGGCTGCAGGCTCGAAAATAATCGTAATGAACAATTCAAAAAGAACAATAATGAGCCTTTTATATTCTCTGGCTAAAAAGATTGTAATAATCAGGATAATTATGTTATATTTCTCCAGGTCATCCCTCATTAAGATCAGAGGCGCGGGCTGTGAAACAGCTCGGTGTTAATTTGGTGTCCTCTTTGTAAGAACAAAGTCGTCCTGCGGTCAGGTTAGTCAGAGGACAATCAAACCCGGTCGATGATGTGGTGAAACCATCCCTGTAGGCGGACACCATCAGGAGCTATGACAGAGAACCAGAAAAAAAAAAAGACACGTCGAATGAGAACCGGCCGTGAAAATCAAGTGAAGAGCCCATGCAGCGATCTGTCAGAGAGGCAGCGCTAGAGATAACACAACATAATCACTCGTGTCTTTATAACCAACAAAGTCACGGCAGACGCTGCAACACAATTAGTAAAGACAGAGAAACGGCGGCGGTTACGCAATGCTTTTTATGTAAGATTACACGCTGATGGATGAACTGATCCAGTTCCAGACAGTGAAACTAATTTTAAAGCCTTCTGATTATAATGGACTGATTTTTTGTCCTATTACTATTATTACTATTTTGAATGATTAATTAGTGTTGTTTGCAAAGCCAAGCATTACATTTACATTAGAGGAACCCAAACCAGGAGGAGACTGGAATATCATAGAGGAGAGGATAGACTCTTTCGCCTTAGGCCAGTATGCAACTAACCACTAGCAACCACACATAATACCCTAGCAACAGCATAAACATTAAAAATCACCTTAGCGGCTACATAGCAACTCCTTGGCAACCTCCTAGAACACCCTGACTTACTCAGCAACATACTAGTAACGACACAGCAACATTAAATATTCAGAACACTTAAGGACCCACATAGTACACCCTGGCAACCACCCAGAACACCTTAACCCACTTAGAAACACCCTAGTAACCACATAGCAACATATTAACCATTCATAACACTTAAGGACCCACATAGCAACACCCTGGAAACCTTCCAGAACACCCAAATCCACTTAGCAACCACATAGCAATGTGATAAACATTCCGCACACTTTAACAACTGCATAGAAACACCCTGGCAACCTTCCAGAAAATCCTAACCCACTTAACAACACCTTAGCAACCATAGCGACGTGCTAAACATTCAGAACACTTTAGCAACTGCATAGGAACACCGTGGCAACCACTCAGAACATCATAACCCACTTAGGCAGTGGAGAAAATGCACAATCAATTTTCAAAGTTTTATATTTGAGCTAGGGATGCATGATATTATCGGACCGATATCAGAATCGGCCAATAATGGCTTTAAATGTAAATATCGACATCAGTCCGATATGAAAAATTATGCCGATATGTCTTGCCGATAAAAGGAATACATTAACTCACATGTGCTCAGGGTGTGCTAGCGATTAGATCACTTCAGCAGTGTGACTCATTCTTGAAGCAAAGTTTTGCCTGAATGATGATTAGATTCACTGATTTAGATCGCTGCATTTAAACTGAGAATGCATGACGCGTTCGTGTTTGATAGAGTAAACAGTAATAGCACGTGCAGCGGCAGCAGCGGTCCTAATGCTCATTTGGTAAGGAGTTTTAATTCCGTAGGGAGCACTGTGGCCTACTTCTAATAAAATGAAAGTAAAATACACAGATAACATTTAGACTGTGTTTCTGATTAAATAAAGCAGTGATGTCATGAAATCATGAGTGTGTTTTGATATAAAGGTCACAAGCTATAGCTTACATGAACAAAAATAAAAATTACAAACATGACACTTGTAAATTAAATAATTTTATATATACTGATTTATTCATTAATGTGTAATATGTCATATTTTTAAACAAATTATGTGCTCTAAAAGATTTTCAGAATTTTTACAAATCTTTTGCTTTAGACCATCTACAAATGTAAATCTTAAAATAAAATGTTAAGGTTAACACTGCATCTTTCTGAAAAAAAAAAAAATGCAGGATTGATATATAGTTATTTTCAAAGCTTCAATGTACTGTCCTTATAAAAGAACTTCATTGTTGTTTATTTAATTCTAACAAGAACTTATTTGTTAGAATTAAATAAACAACAATGAAGTTGTTGTGAAGGGTCAACTTGTTAAACTTCTTGTTAAAATTAAAAATTAGCTTATAATTTCCACACAGGAGAGACTTGGTGTTTCCAAACAAAAGGAAATATATCGGCATCGGCATCGGCTATCGGCCAAAATGAGATGAAAAATATCAGCACATCGGATATCGGCAAAAATCCAATATCGTGCATCCCTAATTTGTTCCATGTAAATATATAAATTAATAAAACATTGTTAATTTTCCATCAAAAAAACCTTACAAGGAAAGGCATACTGTTGTCACTGGCAACTCCTCAATAAAATGTGATTTTCTTTCCTTTTTTTTGAAAATACACACTAACTTTTAATCTATTGTTTGTGCTTAAAGAAACATTTGAAAGCTAAAAATATTTACTCACCCTCATATTGTTCCAAAAGGCAATTTTTATAAGCAGTTCTTGCCATACAGCAGCAGTTTGTAGTAACCAGGGTTTGTCAAGCTCCTGGGGGGGGGGGGGGGGCACCATAAAACTATTAGTGAATTATTTTTTAAAATATATGTACTTTTAAAATGCCTCAAAATCTTTGTTTTGTCTGCTTTGTGAAGGTTCAAGCTATAATTAGGGAGGTCAGACCCCCTAACCCCCCCATAATTCACACCCTCGTCAAGAGAATGGATGGGAATTTTCTGAAAACATTGCAATTCGAAAGGCGTGACGAAATTCATTGCTGAAGGCAGGGGCGAAAAAGAGCGAGAACTGACCAAAACTGACCTCTGTCAGGGCCTGGCAAGACTTCAGCCTCTACCCGGCAGGGCTTCAGATACGGCTGACCCCTGAATTAATCTCTGTTCTGCCTCCATCACACGCACAGCACAACATACTGATGCAATGAATGCACTTTCTAATAATAAACTGCCTACAAAAAGAAAAAAAGAAAAATACATTGGAGGGCCATGAGTCCAGGCCTTAGATACCAAACCTTTTGACCAGCAAAATACAAACCATCTGGAAATCACAAAAAAAGCCACAAGACAGTGGATGAGTGATGAGATACACAGGGAAATGATTTGTTACCATGTTCGTTCTCCAGATTGAGGATAATATTTCAATTTTGCATTTTGGGAATTTAGTTTCAGTCAGATAATTCACAGTCATTTGTATACAATTGTTATTTTATTATTAATATTTCAATTTTTTTTTTTTTTTTCAGTTTTCATTTTAAGTAATTTGGTTATCTGCTTTGTCATTATTTTATAATTATGTATTAAAATGTATATATAGCATTTATTACTAAAATTATTTCAAGTTTGTATTTTTTTCATGATTTGTACATTTTATTTTAGCTTGATTTTAACTCCAGAAAACATTTTTTAATAGTTTTAGTTAACAATAATACTGTTTTACAAATTTCATATATCATATGCAAATTTAATCTCAAAATAAATATTAATTTCACATTTGCTGTACAAAATGTGCAGGGTCAGTATGCAAAGCTTGCTGCCAAAATGCTGGTTTCCAGGGCATTTTTATGCAGCTGTTAAGTTATTCTGAATGATTTTAGCATATTGTAATGTGGTTTCTTACTCAAACGAGTCCCTCTCAAGTGCCTATGATATTCTGGTTGCTAGATATGTCTTGGATCCCTCCTTCAGTGTAAGTCTTAAGAGATCTTTTGGCACATTGACAGTTATAAACACACTGAAAAGTAATGTCACACCTCTCCTCAATAAACCAGCCAATTGTGGATATAATTTATATCCATAGTACTCAAAGTTTGCATGTCGAAGTTTGATACTTATTGTTCAAATCCCCAACCCCAATTATGAACATTAGTAATTAGCTTCTACTCTGTAATTGTGATTTCTAGAGGATTGCTTGGTGGTTCTATGTATGACTTTGTCCCAAAAATCTGTTCATAGACATGGGGGAAAAAAAAAATGGGGGAAAGGATTGTACATTCTGTCCAAATCCATACACCCCTGCAGGTCTAAGAGTCATTTGTTACGGCGCTTCCTCTTGGAAGACAAAGAGAATTCAAGCGCTCAGGAACTCAACATAGCCAACGCTTCAGAGCGGTCCAGAGGGACCGAAAGGGAGGTGAGGAGGACGAGAGTTAGCCACGGGCCTGTCCAAATCCCCCCCTCCGCTCTTTACCCACCCCCCACACATATGTCCCTTTCTGCCCCCCACCACCGGCTTTATCATGGAACCAAGCGAAGTACCGGCTTGCCAAAATGGGAAGCTGATCAGGAGGTATGCCAGATCCTCTGCCACCTCGCCTCCACTGCTCCAAGACTCAGACTTGCTTAATTATGATTAATTGCTGCCTGGATAATCAGATACAGACTCAAAAGGTTGGAGATGACAGTCCAAGGACACGCTGAGAAAGGCAAGGTATGTGTTCATTAGGAAAGAAGCGGGTACCTCCACCGCATAGCCTCACCTTACTTATTTTAAGTATTCCAAATAGAATTAATTCTAAGATTATGTGAGAAGACTCCCCAGGGAGGACAGAGACTCCAGTGTGTGTATTTCCAGCCCAAACACACTTCCTCTCTCTATTTAGCTCTTTCTCAGGCTCACACTCTTGCAGCGCTGTCAGTTTGATGATTGAGGCCGCCTTCGGAATGACTGACGGCAATAACAAGTCTTCATTCTCTGCCGTTACTCGTTGGGTGGCACAAAGAAAGAGAGAGGACGTTTCATGACACATTTCTCAACTTTGATTCTCAATTAAAGGCCATTAATAAAGTAAACAGAGAAATTTTGAAGAATCTTTTTCAATACAAGGAGTTTTCATAGTCATCACATTAAAAACAAGCCCCACCATGAGCAGAAACAACCCGATCTTACAGTATGGGAAAATGTAAGTATTTTATTAGGTGGCAATGAATTTGCACGATGAATTCGTATAATTTTAAGGAAAAAGCAAAAACATCCACGCCAAACATAACCATTACTGGGGGATTAGCAGATTGTTCAAAAACGTACAAGTTAATATGAATTTGCCACCAATTGGCCAAAACGTAAAATAGTTACGAACTCCCAGGATATTGTGTTGGTCTACATGACTCGTGAGCCAAATTTAGAATTATCCAAAGACATATGATAGCTTTGTATACTTTGAAATATCATTTGCGTTCACGTTCCTTCATGGTGCATTGATGCATTGCGCCACGCTAGACATAATTGGTACCAAACACTGTTGTTTATTGCGTATACATAGTAACTGACTTTTAACTTTGTAACTTAGGAAATTTTTAAAAGTCAGGTAAAAACTACTCAAGTTCATATATCTCTAACAAAAACATTACAGGGAAAAGTATTGCTTTGGGATTCCTGAGATTTGTGTGTTCAGGCCTGGAAGTAATTGTGTTTGTTTTATAGGGCATTGGGCTATTTTACAAGCAATATTGTTCTCCCTCCGAGCCATTTAATGTGCAATTGCATTGAAACATCTGCATATCAAATTTAAACATTACAAAAATACCAATTCAGTTGGATTCGAGTTATTTGTCATTTCCTGTCAAGGTTTTGCTGTTCTACTAAAAGTGCATAGTAATAATTCAGAATTTTTGTAATGAATGCCACAAACAAGGTCCTGCCTGCTGAAGCGTTTAAGGTGCTGGTTGAAAATCTGATGAGTCAAGATTTGGAAGTTATTTGAACCACAGCCACAAGAGACTGACTAAAAGCAAAGCCTAAATCTTTTCCATATGCAAAATTTAAAACTAACCAGTGTCAGGAGATCAAGACTGCATTTATAAGAGTGTAATCCTGTCCGGATCTCAGCCCACTGGACTTCCATTGATGCAGAAATAATACTGGTATGCTGAAACTCAGAGGGGTTAATAATCCAGTCCCCACAATGATCAGGTACGTTTAGGGTTGGTCTACATCAGAGTACTTTGAAAGAACTGCATAAGCTTTCCTTAAAGGGACAGTTCAGTCCAAAAAGAACATGTTGACAATATTTATTCTCAAACCCCTACACATATACATATATATATATATATTTTTTTTTTTTTTTTTTTTGTGAGGGTGAGTAAATAATGACATCATTTTTATTTTTGATGAACTCTTCCTTTAAATTCTAAACCAAGTTCAAAGGAATAGAGAAAACCCTCAGTTTGCTCAGGATCCCTTGGGAAAGCCCTGGCCATCTCATCTTGTAGTGATGGTGGGACATAAATCCATTAATTCTCTGTGTACCGCTGTATAATATATGTAATATCATTTCTACTTGGTTACACTCACAGCCTAATGTTCAGAATCTAGGAAAAAAAATCCATAATTCACTTGCGTTAATGGGCTATGTGGAGTAAAAGCATTTTTACTCATAAGTGCATGGAGATTACTTTTAAAACATCTATTGAAAATTTTCTCCAACCATATCTGATGAAATATTCAAGCCCTTGACCGCACGTTATTCTATGTCATATTACCAGAAATATTGATCAGCGAAATTATTTAGTGCTCAAACAGTGATCCAAGACTATATTTTTCAGGTACATTAAGCATTGGAGAAGTTCGAATAAATAATGAATCTCTTGATGGACTGTAGTGCATTGGTAGTTTACAGTGGGAACAGACTGTTCAGCGACAATTTCTCTAATGCTGAATTCAGATAAACCATTTGCATTTACAGTGATTTTGCCATAGGTAAGGAGTGTTCAAATCACTGCAATTTACAGCCTATCATAGATTATTGCTGTTATAAAAACAATTGCAAGAGCCAAATGATACTAAATATACTTTTATAAAAATGAATTATCAGAATAAAAAATTATTCTGCCAACTAGTACAGTTCATGGGAACTACAGATGCCAAGAAATGTAAAAACCTGGTGCATAAATTTAAAAAAGTGTGCAATATATTTATGCATTAATAATTTGTTGTAAAAATAATATAAACACTTTAACATTTTTTATATTGTATGCGTCCTTACAATGCTGGACCTCAGTTTCAATTTGTACATCCTAGTGTTTTTTCACCTGGAAACACTTTTAACTGTTACTCCAGACTAAATGTATTTTGCAGGCCTCTGCTGGCTTACATATTACATACGAATATAAATACTATGTGAATTAAATCAAAGAATTCAGACAAAAATGATGAACAGGGCTATTCATTGGACACCCTGCCAGAGCGTCATGGGATACTCGCAGCAATTTTCCCAGCGGTTTTAAACTAAAGCCTCCGCTGGTTTATATAAGCTAAAGCGAAACCGCAATAAATACCTTGAAACATTGACGGATGGGCTTATTCATTATTTAGCATGTAGAAGAATGGGGACAGTCAGGCCTGATAAAATGAACTATTTGTACAATCCACAATCAATATGTGGCCCTTCTCCCACAGTGCAATGCCACAACAATTATTCTGAAACAGCCACACACATACGTACACATCCAAGCACTCTGTTACTCAAACGAATGACATCTTTTCTTTGCGTGAGGTCATTTCATACAGTAACAGAAACTGAAAGCATTTCATTAGCGTAAAAGGAACGTGTCAATTGGATCCAAATGAGAAAAGCAGAGAAATTGTGTTAGATATTCATGCACAGTAAATCTTGTACATTTGTCTGTGGAGTATTAGCACTCTCTCGGGGAAAGCGTCGCTTCTAAAGACTCCTTCACCCAGACGGGCTTTGAATCTGTAATCCTTTGTTGACATTTATCATATAGAACCAGAAAGACGGATTTAAAGATCAGAATTATACACTTTGGATATCAATCCAGTCAGGAATGCTACAAAACAGCTGCTAACGCCTGGTTATCCATTGTTGCCAAATCAGGTAAGGGTCTTTTTCATGCACTTTGTTTATAGGCTGCATCTGTTCAAATGTGAACACTGAATACTGTCGATTAGCAGAATTGTTTTCTTACTCCCATATCTGACACTGGTCAAATAAACAGATAGTACCTCCTCAAACTCACACCGCTGGTTGAGTCGTAAGTACTGTACGTTCACATGCACGAAACTTACATCAACCCGAAGGAATCCAATCAGATTTCAGATTTTGAAAGTTTTGCTTCTATAAATGCTGCAAGTATCAAGAATCAAGAAAGTGTCATTTTTGCCATTTGAGATGACTTTCACAGGATGGCATCCTGGGGTAGTTCTGTTTCAATCAAAAGAGTCACATTTTCTGAGCCATAATGCAACATTTGAGCTGGGAACGGCAGCATTTCCAACTTAATACTTGGAAGTGCAATAAAAAGCCAGTGAGACTTCCAACTTGGAAACTAGCAACTCTGATTTCCCCATGATGCAGGAGAATGACATCACGCAAACATGGTGGCAACCAGGAAGATATAGAACGTCAATGAAAAAAATTCACTTTTCAGCATAAAACTGCACCAATGAGTCAAGATTCTGAAAACTCTGCATATATGAATCCATACACTCTTAAAAATAAAGGTGCTTCACGATGCCATAGAAGAACCTGTTTGTCTAAATGGTTCCATAAAGAACCTTTAACATCTGAAGAACCTTTCTGTTTCACAAAATGTTCTTTGTGGCGAAAGAAGGTTCTTCAGATTATAAAAGAGAAGAAAGAGAAAGGAATGGTTCTTTGTGGAACCAAAAATGGTTCTTCTGTGGCATCACTGTGAAGAACCTTTTAAGCACCTTTATTTTTAAGAGTGTAAAGTGCCATTTTTGACTTGATGTCATATCTAAAAAGAAAGCTGACATATGTTCCTTTTTGGAATATATTTCATAAATTTCATTTTGTATAACATGAAATGTAAATAAGCATACACACATCTGTAAGATGTAAAGCAAGGTATTTTAGAACCTGGTTGAGTAAATAGTCAAATTTAAGCGTTTAAATGCTTAATTTTTCCTGTTGATTATATTATTTCAGGTCTACACCACTCCAGTCGAAATTTAATTCTGATCAAGCTCGGTCAAATTGAGGAGTTTAAACGAAGGCTTTTCAGTCTGATTGATCCATCAATCCCGAATAATAAACAGATTATTTGGGCGCAAACATACGCGATAAATCATAACTACTGTTGCTATGCGGGGGTGTCCAAACAAATACTGAACAAGCCACTGCTTTTAAACCTTTTGGGGGAAATAGTTACAAATAGTTCATAGTTGTCTCTGTAAATTATAAGAGAGCATATTTTAACATTGAAAATATTACACATCACCTTTAAAGTTTAATAGCTGACTAATATTTCCTGTGTGATCGCAGTATAATTTTTCCAGCGTGTTTAAGTTGACGTAACATCGTGGTATATTACTGCAAAGCGCTTTATAAGAAAATCTAACAATCAGACAATTCATTCTCTCTGCATTCATTTAATAATCCAACCAGCACAATGTACACTTTTATGCGACCCATTTTAAAGAGACAAATTAGTCTGGTAGGAAATGACAGAGTGAGTGTTGAGAATGTCTTGATAATGGTCTAGTAATACTCTAGTACTCTGACTTCATATTAAACCCTGGAGCTAATTTCCCCACAGAATGCACAAGAGGGCACTCACATTACTTTTTAATGCATATTCACTGGACTCTTTTGGGTTTCCGCTTATTTATTTCTCAAGTGCTGCCAATGAAAACCATGTTTCCCAGAGCAAACCTGTATATTCGCTCAAGCCCCCAAACACACCGCGAAGCTCTCCACTTCTGAGAAACATCAGTGTGTGTTTAAGGGAGTGAATACTGTGGTTTTTAAACTCACCGTATGTGTGTGTAGAGGTTAAATGAACTTTAATGGAAATAGGAAGAGTGTTCCTGCACGTCGGTTCGGCGTGGGCGTTCGGGAGGGAGCGGAGATCCAGCCAGATGCCATTCCCATTAAAGCCATGACTCAAAAGTTGGAAGCCACCTACAGCGCAGCACAGAAATGAAGGGAAAATGGGCTGTTGTCATGCTGCGAGGATTAGGCCACTCTACGGTAGAGATGACTTTCACATGATGGAAAAGGAACTTCATCCAGGTGTAGTTCTCTTTCGATCAAAAGAGTCACATTTTCTGAGCCACAGTGCAAGATTTGGACTTAGAAAGACAGCGTTTCCAACTTCCTACTTGGAAGTGCAATAGAAAGCCAGTGAGACTTTTAACTTGGAAACTAGGAACTCTGATTTCACCATGATGCAGGAGTATGATGTCACATGAACATGGTGGCACACAGAAAGAGCTATAAAATTAATGATAAACATGAACTTTTAAGCAATTTTTAAGCTTTTTAAGCAAAAAATTGCATCAATGATTCAAAATTTACCCGATTTAACACCAAGCCAATAAGGTGTGATGCCTTCTGAGGGTTAACTCTCAGAAAGCATCGCACCTTATTGACTTATAACATCAAAAGTAACCTTAAATATCAGATTGAGAGAAACAACTCCTTAAGTACAGTAACAAGTGCACACTTTTATATTTTATATAGGCTGCAGGTCGAATGGTTCATAATTCAGTCACTAATTGCTTTATTTCCTGTCTTGGCTTGCTTTGAAGTACTGGGAATGTGCTGAAAGCATTAAAATCGATTCATTTGCAGTTTGTATCAGCATGCATGCCATGAAGGCAAATTGAACTTGTGCTTGACGTCAAAGTTTGTTTGGAGGTCTAAAATCCACCGTCGGTTCATGTGCATTCATAAATAGCGTTTCGTTACAACAGATGAAAGACTCAAAGTCAGTCAGTTACGCTGAAGGTTTATATATGCAAGGTCTTTTTAAAGTATCTGTAAAAATTTATTAGTATCAAACTCTGAAAGAAGGTAAGGCTGAGAGGTAAAATGTGGTCATTTTCACCAGATAATAAAGCAATGAGTGCTGTTGTGTCCTTTCAAATATCCTCAAAACTAAAGCACAATTCTGTGATATTGTTTTATACAACACTTTAATAAACAAGAAGTTAATGTTGCGTAACTTACATTTTTGACGCGATATTGCCTGTTACTTCTTCCATTTTTGCTCCACAAACAAAAATAATTAGACTCAGCCTTCAAAGACCACGCTGTAGCGTTTTAACGGTTCCTTCCTAAACGAATCAGTTTGAACAAATGAATCATTTGAGTGAATGATTCAATGACTCGCTCATCTTGCTTCGTTCCTGGATAGGAACGAATCGGTTGAATGAATGGTTCACTGACTCACGTATAAACACGGTTACTTCTCGCCACCTAGTGATGAATCGATGAAACATGCAGAAAGTCGTTACCAGATGAGGTGCAGACTTTCAGAGAACATAGCCACATGCCATCATATAACTTTTTTTGTAAGTACAAATAATCAAAAACATTGTTTATGAACACAAATAGACCCCCACTTGGTCTCCACTTAATTTATGTAAATCAACCAATATGACTAAAATAAAATAAAAACAAAATAAAATAGCTGTTTATTTCGAAATCTGTTCATGCTGCATGTATTGTATAACACTGTGGAAAATAGCAAATGTTTTCAGTTGTTTTTTGAACTTTATGTTCCACTGAAGCACATTAAAAATGAGATGTAAAAATACATTTACACAAATTAAATCTTTTAATTGTTGTATTAAGAACATGAAACATTCATGAAGGTTTTAAATGACATACCATGTGATAAGGAACTTACCTTGACTGAAGTTCTCTCTAAAACTTCATTATAGTTAAAATGGGCTGCACTGCTTAGAATTATGTGTAATAATGGCTCTCACAGCATGGTGCAAACTGCAGTACTTTCTCTCATTCTGGGCTTAAAGATTCATTATTCCTCCTCCAAGATGAAGAGAGCCAAGGCCTTGAAAAGTTGCTCAGCCCTTTATAAATAACACAGCACTCAGCCTCAGTGTCACTGCATTTTGTAAAACAACACTTAAACGCACATTAACGTCACATGCAAACCCGGGTCCATACACACGTCAGACATATGTTCCACATGCCGGCTTGTTGTAAACAAAAGAATAAACACGCCTGAAACGTGACGTTCGGAAAGAGGCTTAGAAGGAAGCTGTCGGCTGCACCTCATTGTCTGCAAGAGATGAGAAAAAAAGCTGCCCTCCATTCGAAGTGTTTTCAGCGTAAAGCATTAACATAATTTTTTCGACTGCGGTTCTCCCAGGACCTGCTGATGAAGGCTCTACCCATAATTCTAATTGCATGGACTGCATTCTTAATTAAAAGCGGTACAAATGGATTTTATGCCATGCCAAATTAAATCTAAATTCATTAGATATAAACCCCTTTTAAAAATTGATGCAAATATTTGAATTTTTCAAAAGTTTGAGCTCACGCTCTCCATTTTAGATGAGCACGCCATTATACAGGAGGAAAATGAATGTCTTTTTGTAAATGAATTATCTAGTTATTATGAAATATTTAACAAACCTTGGACGTTGTGTCCTTTATTTGGCCTGTCTTTCATATCCCTATGCCTTCAATATATTACTGTCTACACTGACAGATAAAAGAGAATGCCAGAAAACTCATTTGATGCTCTAGAAACAATTAAGAGCTTTATATCAATGCAAACATGGATTTCAGCCTGATGTCTTCAACCATCTTACAATAACATCAAATTAGAAAGAGACAGAGCATCCATAAAAATGCATCATTTATTCTATTAAACTAGCTAAGATAAGGCCCAGGAGGCTGTTTGAAGATAGAGATGATAAAATAAAAGAAATTACCCATATATAAGATAACATTTCATCTCACTGAACTTCTAAACACCTGTCCTTAGCAATCTGAAATCAAAATTGACACCGTTTACTTTTTTTCTTATCTGGTCTTATTTTGCTACATTTTTAAGTACAGAATCGTGATACAAACTGTATTCCATTAGTCATATTTTGATAATATTTTTAAAAATGTATTTTTTTTAAAGCCTGCAAATATTATCCAAAATACATTAAACACTGTAATATGGTGAGATATTATTACATTTAAAAATAACTGTATTCTATTTGAATATATTTTAAAATGCAGCTTATTCCTGTTATTGCAAAGCTGAATTTGCATCAGCCATTTTCATTCTCAAATGGTTTTACTGTCACATTTAATCAATTTAATGTATCCTTGCTGAATAAAAATATTAAAAAATATGAAAAAAATACTTGTTCAGCAAAAAAAATTCACTCGCTATTTTGTTAAAAGTTGGAGTGATTTCAGCTTCATTTATATATATATATATATATATATATATATATATATATAATAAAAAGTTAAATTGTAGAATTAGAGATGTTACTTTAACCATGGAAACAAAATTATGCCATTTAATCTCTCAATTACTTCTACACATATTTCTATATTTTTAATATACTGTATATGTATTTTAGGATTTTGCAATAAACTTCAAAACATTAAACTGATTAAATATTTATACAATGCTGCTTATTTGTATAAAGGTTCTCAACTTTGTCACATTTTTGCGACAAACACATATGCACTTCATAAACCATCACTATCACTTATGTCACTAAAAATCACCAACTCCTGTTAAAAATCAATGGCTCTTGGTTGTTTTGTTGCTGCAGATCCCTGCAATGTGTGAATGGCCCTTTAGACTCAAGTATGGAGGGATGTGGGATGAAGGCAGAGTGTTAGCAAGAGAACGAGGGAGGAGGTGTGTGGAAAATATGTTTCCACCAGAGGCCAAAGATTTATGGATGCTTCTCTGTGTCTTCTGTACTCTGCAGGGCTGCAGTCTCACAGTAATGGATAAAACAGATGTTTGACACACCAGCACCTCTTCATGGGTCTGCTGCTCTCAGAAAGGCTTTTTTTACAGCGGCTACAGCTTGGTGCAGGACTGAGCGGGGCAGCGAGGGGCAGAACGGAAGTGGAGGTCATTGTGAAACATGAGGCCTGAGATAAGAGTCTCTTCAGTCATGTGTGCCACGGCTGGACCTGAATTCCCACACATACACACACTCCTCATGGAAAAAATCATATGTTATGTCTTTCAATGCTTTTCTTACTCTGACTAGTTAGCACTTTCTCTCTGGCTCCCTGTTTCTCCATCCCTCTCGCCTTTCACCATGCCCTTTCACTACTCTTTGGGATAAATGTTTTCTTCATTTATTATTCTAGAGTGTGTTTGACAACAGTTTATAAGTTCCTGTTTAAATGTAATTTCCACAATAATGAAATATATTTTTAACTAAATTAGTTTTGTGGGTATTTTATGCTTCTTGCAGTAGATGGATAGATAGATAGATAGATAGATAGATAGATAGATAGATAGATAGATAGATAGATAGATAGATAGATAGATAGATAGATAGATAGATGGATAGATAGTTTAATTTAAGATATTCATAAACTTTCAAATTATTTCACTTTACATAAATTAAGATTAAATTTAAAGTTCCCTATTGACATATATTTTTGACATTTTAGACCAAAATATTTATGCCATTATTATTGATAATATTAAGCAAATAATTTATTAATAATAACATTATTATTTAGTAACACCATTATTTTCTTCATGTAAACTTTGATATTATTTTTAAATATAGTTTTAATATATAAACTTTTTTTTGTTATAAAAAATTCAAATATATGCATTTATTTATTTTATTTTTTTTAATGTAACATGTTTTATTTCACTTCAAGAAAATTGATTTAAGTGAAAATTCCCCATTGACTTACACTTTTTGTTTTTAAACCAAGATCTGTAACTATTATTTTGTGACCCCATTATTTGCTTCATAAAACTTTAAAAATGTAAAATTTTTAAATTAAATATATTTTAAAATATACATTTTATTATTTATTATTTCACATAAGATTACGATTAAAGTTCCCCATTGATTTATTTATTTATTTATAATAAGCAAGTCTTTAACACTATTATTTTGCAACACCATTTTTTGCTTTTGGAAATTTATATTTACTTAAAATACTCACTTTTTTAAATTAACCTATAATTGCATAATGCAAGCAATGTCAACCAAGGTCATGGGCTCGATTCCCAGGAAATGCAAAGAATGCCAAACTTTTACCTCAAATATTGCTGATTTGGATAAAAGTTTCTGCAAAATGCATAAATGCAAATACACAGGATTATTTAAAGAATGAATGTTAGGAAGATTTTGAAAACCCAAAAGGACAGAGAGGAAGGATGTGGTCAACCACACCACTCTCTCCTGCCCTCACTCCCAATCCATCTTTTTCGCAATCATTCAGGAGTTGAGGATGTGTGGGCGTGTCTGTTTTCCTGTCCTCACCTCAGCTCTTCCTGTTTCATTCATTTCCAGAGGGGTGAGACAGCGCTGGAGGGGGAGGGAGACAGATCTGGGTCTGCGCTCAGCACCTGAGGCGCCCCGGTGTCATGAGAACTCAACTCAGCCCTGTTCATTTGTGGAACATCTGTAGCACACAGACAAAATTATTAATAACTCTGATTTCTCATCTGCCAGAAAGGGTGATGAAGTGGCGATATAGTCCAGCAGCTAAACCTGAGAAAGAGAGAGAAAGAGGGAAGGAAGATAGGTATTTAGTGCTATAGCTGAGAGAAGATGGATACAGATACATAGCAAAGTTCTTTGACTTGGTGTCAGCACTGTGGGAGGTTTATGGTCATGCTGTCTATAGCAATACAGTTCATATTATGGTGAAATTTCATGAGAATGAACTGAATGTAATGCTAATACTCTGCAAAGAGTTTTCCCAAAGAAGATTAAAAACAATCCATGATTTTTATATCTCAAAGAGATTAACTGCTAACCACAGAAAACCCAAATCTACTTAGCAACACCCTAGAAACCATACAACAATTTTCTAATTAATCAGATAATTTTAGCTGATACAAAAACATTGTCAAAATAAATTGTTTAAATTAAGTGCATTGTAAAACATGATTTTTATATATATATATATATATATATATATTATATATATATATATATATACTGGACTACATTTATAATAATATAATAATATTCTAAGATATTATTTGAGTCGTTCTACTTCAAAATTTCATGTTTAATTCACTGTTAATTGCAGATTCTTTGTAATTATTTGGGAAATTTACTAACAATTTCTGAGCAAAAACTGTTTTAAGGTACAAGAACAGCATTAAAAAAAAATCTCTTTTTGAGTGAATATGAAGTCAAATATTTATTATGCTGTGCTGAATTGCTACCTTCATTCTGTACACTTATATACTAAGAACTTTAAGGAGAAACATCTGAGACAACATTAGCTATGAAAAGCCAAGCTTTGAGCAACAATATGTATTTATAATAATAAAAATGTAACGTTTTTTGCATCAAAGGCACCTTATTTTCCACTGTATTACTAAAAAACAGATCTAAACAGACTCAAGTTAGACTGAAAAAACAACTCAGCTGTTGTCTCTTGACCCCACACGGCATGAAAACAAGAGGCGGAGTGTAAAAATAGGGTGGATGTGATTGGCTGTTGTGTTTGAGACCCCTGATGATTGGGAGTTGTTCCCGGGGGGCGGCAGACAGGCGTTTGTGCGATGAGGAGCCCTCAGGGACCGCTTTGCTTTTTTACAAGCAAAACAACTTTGTGCCCGAGTATACCCCACGGGGTTATTGTGTAGGTATTAGGAAACAGTCAAACACAGAGAGCAGGATTTGCTGACTTCCTTTTCTACATTACCTTTGGACAGAGGAGCTAAACTCTCCTTTGGCAGCTTCTGAGAGCACTTGTGGCAGGGTGAACGTGCTTTCTAGATATTATCCACCATCAAAGACATATGTAATATTTGTTTATTATTTAAATATTTTTAAACATAGTAAATAAACAACAAATAAACAAACAATCAATCAATCAATCAATCAGATAAGTGATTATTTTTTGCATTTATTCAATATTCATTTAAAAGCATTATATTTTGATTCTTATGACTTTAGCCAGTAAGGAACACCCTAATTCACTTAGCAACACCCCTGTAACCAATGTGCTAAATATTCAGAATACTTGAACAACTGCACAGCAACACCCTAGCAACCACCCAGAACAACATAACCCACTTGGCTTCACCCTAGTAACTGTACAGCAACCCCTTAAACATTCATAATACTTTAGTAACTGCATAGCAACACCCTACCAACCACCAAGAACACCATAACCCACTTAGCAACACCCATACAGCAATATCCTAAACATTCATAATACTTTAGTAACTGCCTAGCAACCACCCATAACACCCTAACCTACTTAGCAACACCCTAGCAACCACACAGCAATGTCCTAAACATTCAGAAATATTTAACATCCCCATGGCAACCACCCAGAACACCCTAACCCACTTAGCAACAGCCTATCAACAACATAGCAACATCTAAACATTCAGAACCCTTTGACAACCGCATAGGAATACCTTGACAACCACACAGAACACCACAACCAACTTAGCAACACCCTAGTAACCATACAACAATGTCCTAAACATTCAGAACCCTTAAGAAACCGATTACCAAAACCCTAGAAACCACCCAGAACACCCTAACCCACTTAGCAACACACTAGCAACCACATAGCAACATACTAATCACTTTGAACACTTAAGCGGCTGCATAGCAACACCCTGGCAGGCACCCAAAACAAAAAAAAAAAAAAATGTAAAAATGATCTTTTATGCCTCACAAAATAAAATAGATTAAACCCAAATCAAAATTTCATGTCCATATACTGTTTTATTTGGTAAGTAGTAAGCAAGATAGCAGCAATAAGCAAAATTATGTTCACTCAGCTAGTTATTATTGCAAAATAACCCCCTTCAAGGTGATTCACTCTTCTAATTCCATAACCGACCTTGTTGTACTCATTGTAATTTACAATGCACAATAAAATGTAATTCAAACTGAGACCTAAATACAATATTAGAAGAAGTGAAAACTCAAAAGACCACCACATCAGTTTGGCACGCCGCTAACGAAGGCTCACTGTGCCAGCAGTGTGACTGACAATGAGAGCCACTGGATAGATTAATTAGCATATAATGCTATTTAAGGCCCAAGCATCTGTGCCTCTGCAAGTTAGCACACATCCAGCGCCACAGCTATCACCACCATCCGCTCGCGGCCACAGAGATCTGGAGGAGTCCTTCCTGTCAGACAGCTGCTAATCACCCGCTCTCATAATTGAAACGGAGGTGTAAGATTGCACAGGTGGTTGCGTGTGTTTGCGAGTTTGTGGAATGACTGAACTTGGTGATGCAAAGCTGCTACTGAGGCCATTTTATTCTGAAACATCTGTCTGTTTTGGATCCTTAAAGAAAAACTTGCCCAAGGCGTTTCTTTTTAAGAAAAAGTAACTCAGCATGTTGGACATCTTTTTTGATCTAAGAAAGAGAGAACGCTGTGATCTTCCTTTGGATCTGGTGGTTTTTCCCCGGCCGTGTCGTTTTCCAAAGAACCATTTATAACCATAACTCTATACGATTCGCATAGATACAGAGTGAGCTCCAAAAGACAGAAATCACATTGAATTTGATGTGTTTTTCAATCTTGACATATGCAATGCATCTGAATATTGCATGTCCTAATTTTATTGCACTTTTATTTTATTTTATTATTTTCATGTATGCAACTGTATATTTAACTTCATTGATTTATTTTATTTTATATTTCTTATGCAACTGGATATTTCACTTTTTATTTTATTTTATTATTTTCATGTATGCAACTGTATCTGTAACTTCATTGCTTTGCCTTATTGTTTTTTATTTTATTTTATTTCATTTCTTATGAAATTGGACATTTCGCTTTTTATTTTAATTTATTATTTTAATGCATGCAACTGTATATTTAACATCATTGTTTTATTTTATTTTATATTTTATTTTATTTTAAACTGACTTTCTATATGTAGGAATTAAGAACAGAGCACTTCATTTCACCTCATTTCTACATATGGCAAATAACTTGACATGGTTTATGTAAATCATTAAGGTTTTAAAGTCACGTTTACATAGCAGACTCTTTAATTTAATAACTTCTTGACCAGCTGCTTGATTCATTGAGGTTTTGTTCAGGAGCATCTGTGGCCATTACTGTTAAGAACATATTACCTTTCATACTGCAAAAGCTTTTCACTCTTCCTGAATGAATAAAGCTGCCTGACCCATATTTGTCAATCTCATTTGCAGGAAAGCACAAGGTAACCTTAATAATAAAGTGCTCGCTGAGAACAATGTGAAGCCTGGAACTCAAACTCTCAGGGCGACACACACTCACAGGGTTGTTGAATTTCTTTCCTAATGACTATGCAGTCTGAGTTATGGCCAAGGTCCCATCAACTTCCCCGGGAAAGGAAAAAGAAAAAAAAAAAAAAACCTAAATACACTATTAGACGTCCATCTGGAAATGTAATGCGTTGGACTTCTGTGCAGTTCTTGGTGAATTACCCCTTAAACCATTATGGTTTACCATAATTCTTGCCAAATACAAGACTGCTGCTATGTTCTTTTTAAACTGATATATTATAGCACTGAAAAATCTTATTTTGCAGCAGCCATTCTGTAGTATTGTGAAATAAAAAGTTATGTCAAGTCAAACGCAAACTGTTATTAGCATAAAAGAGCCCTTTCATTATTTATGGTAGCACGAATGCAAAATGGTTGTTAAAAATGTAAATATTTAGTTTTTAGAATACATACTAAAAGTCTACAATTATTATTTTTATTTGGAAAGAAATGAATACTTTTATTCAGCAAGGATGCATTTGGAAGCAACTAACCAAAAGTGACAGTTAATATTAAAAAAATCTTACCGACCTCAAACAATAGTGTATATATGGTTTATATAAATAGCTGCTAATGTTTTGATAATGATACATAAATAATAATAATAATAATAATAATAATTGATTTCTGATTTCTAATATTATAAATGCATATCATGTAAAATAACATGTCTTTAAAGAATGAGGTCCAAATACCTAAGACCACAAGTCATATTATTATTATTTTGCATTATTCTTTTCTTTTCTTTTTTTTTTAGTAAATAATAATAATAATAATAATAATAATAATAATAATAATAATATATATATATATATATATATATATATATATATATATATATATATATATATATATATATATTACTTAAAGATATAATTAATATTTTTAATTTTGCAACACCATTATTTGCTTCAGGAAAATTAAATCTATATATTTATATTTTAAAATATATATTTATATATTATGTTGAAATATATGCTTAAGTGCATTTTAAATTTATTTCCTTCAAAATTAATTCAAAATTTAATTAGAAAAAAATCCCACATTTTCAGTGTGTTCTCAGATGTTTTGACCCTAATGTACATTACAGCACTAAACTGAGAACTGCTCCAGAATAAGAGTCCAATATTTATACTCTTGATTTTCGCTCCGTTTTCTCAAGGTGTAAATACGGACGTTCAAGGCGCTTAATTGAAAACAGGCATGTTGTTTAGACTTGTAGATCATGTATGTAAACATCATTAGCTTTTTGAACTTGTTCAGTGAAGTAAAACTGCCAGGCTAATTAAAGGCCGTGGAATCGGCTCTGGCTCCGACGGCAGCGTGTTTTCCTGAGCGTGAGGTAGGCTTCTGAACGCGTGGGGCCGCAACTTATCATTTGCCTGTCAGGGGAGGTAAATTGAACCCTTGGCGGGGCACGGCGATGGGTCAACAGGCACAATTCGTCCACCATCAACCACTTTCAAGTTGGATCCGGCGAGCGAGCGAGAGGAGAGAGCTACTGTCAATCAAACAGTGTGACGATCATTACTGGTTTGCAGCGAAGCAGAAAAACACGGTAATAAACAGGTCAGGCTGACTCCATCGGGTTGCTCGCGCCGCTCAACGAGGGCGCAGCCCTGTGGCCTCACCGGGCATCAAATCCCCGTCTTCCTGTTTGACCCCATTACTAGAGCATGATGGGCCTGCCTGTCACCGCGCCGAATGCAACAGTCCGACGCGCCGAATCACTCTTCCCGACAGGTAAGCCGCGGCATCATTTATTTCAGCCACCAGCTACGCTCGACTTCCTGTGGCGACGGGGCATCTTTAACGCCGCAGAAGTACAGAAACCCTCCATTGTTGCTTCCGCAGACACTCTCGCCGGAAGATGACAGGAAACTGCGATCTGGAACGACAGAGCACTGGGGAAAAAAAGTTGCGTCAGGCGCTTATGCTAGCGGTGATTCGATGACGGTGGGCCTCATTTGCTCTCCAGCGAGGTGTGAATTTGCTGTCTATTCAGAAGACACCTGCATAGACACCTAATGCTCCCTGTCAGACACACTTTGCATGGCATACATGAACAGAATGATACCAGCCATGATTAAACCACCAAATCGTACTTAATGGACAGTGCTGGGGGTGGGGAATGTTCGCAGTAGCTGCAATTATTCTTGCATACATGCCAGAGTTGAGCAATTTTTAAAGAAAAATGTATTTTATTTTATTTTTATTTAATATTTTAATACAAAGAAATTCAATTCTGGATATATAAATATTCAAAGAAATACTTTTATGCAGCAAGGATTCATTAAATCAATCAAAAGTGACAGTAAATTTCTATATAATATTTTATTAAAAAGTTCTATTTCAAATAAATGCAGCCTTGGTGAGCATAAGGCAAATTTTTTCAAAAACATTAAAAAACTAAACTTTTGAACAGTAGTGTAAATAAAATGTAAATAGTTACTAATTTCAGCAAAATATTTGTCTTAATAATTATATTTATAATAAATTAAACATGTACAATGCAAAATGCCTGAGATAACAAGTATACATATTTTGCATTTTCCCCCCGTCCACAGAAAAGTTAACCTGAACCATGAATTGGATCAGATCTGATGATTATGTTCTCCAGCATGATCTGACAATCATGCAAACAGCATTGTTTTCTTCAAAAGAAGACTGAAATATTTATAATAAATTCAATTTTTTGAATATTCTTTTTTTCCCCAAAATCATTTCCAAATTTTTATTTTTTAATGGAATAAAATCCCACATAAAATCACATAGTCTCAGACATTTGAACCCATTTTAAATTGTATTAATATTTCACAATCTTACTGTTTTTACTGTATTTGTTGATCAAATAAATGCAGCTTTGGTGAGCATAAGCAACAGCTAACTATATATATATATATATATATATATATATATATATATATACACACACACACACACACACACACACATACAGAGAGAGACACAAACTTTGCACTTTTAGCTTTATATATATATATATATATATATATATATATATATATATATATATAATTTTTCCCTTTAAAATGTAGTATTTTCTCCTGCTTCAAGCACTCATTAAAGAAAAATTAATTCAGATCAATTACCCACAGCTCCTTCATCTATACAGGCATGGCATTTAATGTATTATGAACACAAACAATGCATGCTGCTGTACGCCTCTGTGCTGTGTCTGTTTTTATTTGAATTTGCCTTTGGTCTCAGCTTCGCCTTTGAGGATTAGAGGCGGACGGAAGAAGGGGCAGGTTTGTTGCTGCACTAGTGCATAATAAGAGTCGCGTCTATGGCCTCCAACTCTACAAAGGCTCCAGATCTAAATGCTATGCAGTATATATGCATTCCTAATACAAACACAGGCAGAGACTAGAGCCCAGGCGTTTGATCCTGAACCGCTGTGTTCCCTTTCATCTAGTTCAAGCTTTCCAAAACTGTCCCCGTGACTTTCCTCACAGAGAAGGTCTGATTACGACTCGTGATGCTTCTCCAGCCACAGGTGCACGAGATTCATTTGCCTCATCCTAATATTCAAGGCCTTTGTTGTTGGGTCATTAAGTTTTCCGGTGGTACTCTCAAAAGGTTTCAGTTGTTTTGAGGCGTGGTTGGTGCTTTACAGTCATATCTCACACTTAAAGAGAAATAGAAATTCTCGTTATTTACTCACCCTCATGTCAGTTCAAACCCAAATGCTGTTGTTTTATGATGAACGTAAGAGGAGAATTAAAACAGCTCAATTTTCACGTTTGAAGTAGCTGTTTAAATATATTGCAATGCAATTCAATGGAAAATACAGTTAACTGAACATGCATTTTAGTTAATCCTTAGCAAACAATTCCCTGACCATGCAGAAACAATGTCCTCCAAACTATCGACTATTTAAAATGGCCAAAGGTCATATAACCTGATTATTAGCTTGTTCAAGTACAGAGGTAGTCAAGCATGTGAACTTGCCCTTTTGATGTCATGTTAATCAAACCAGACTACAACAGCTCTTTTCAATAAAATTCATTCATTTGACATCAAACTAACGCTGGTGACCTACCCTGATCAATCCACACCTTTTCAAACTCTTACTCAAAAATAAATATATAAGTTGCATAACTGTGATCTAATCATGGGACCGTGAAATAAATGTGACCCTCTTATCAAGTGGACAATTAATCAATGTTTTAGAAAGTCAACTTATACAATCACGCGAATAGATTTTTACAACAACATGCCATTTTGGTAATTTAATACTCCTTTAGAAATGATTTATATTGAAAATGCATTTGTTGAACTGGTAGAACAGCCCCTTGTACAGGAATGAGTGCCATCAGATGGACTCGGATTAGGTTTTCTTTAAGTGTTCAAAAACAATCATTAGTGGAGATTTCCAGATTATATGATTATGTTGGTAGGTGGCAACAAGTGACCTTCATTATGAATGAGTCTTAATGAGTGAGTGACTGATTCATTAACTCATTCGCTTTCGTCAACAACATTGATTAATTCAGGTACAAAACAGTGACTTCCTTTATGAGTGAATTCATTACATCTTTCATGAAACCATACTGATTTGTTCAAAAACATGAATTCATTTATGAACAAAACAAGTGACTGTGTTTATAAGTGAATCGATGAATCATTCCCACAACAGAATCAGTTCGTATCAGAATCAAACCCCAGAATCAAATCGCATACATTTGGTGAAGAACTTATTACGTGATAGACAAAACAAATAAAACAAGCGAATCACTTATCATCATTCGCAGAACTCAGTTGTTTCTTTAAACAACATAGTTTCATTCAGGAACAAAACAAGCAAATTCCTTTATGAGTGAAATTAATCATTTACGATTCGTTCAAAAATACGCATTTAGGAATGAAACAAGTGACTGTCTTTGCGAGTGAATCACTGAGTCATTCCAGAAACTTAATAGGTTAGTTCAAAAAAGTTGATTTAGGAAGAGTAAAAGTGAGTCACTATGGAAACCCTCTTTTTATGCGCATTTTGAAGTATCGCATCAGCAACGAGTGATGCAAATCCAAATTTCGAAAAAGAAATCCCTTAATTTGCAAAAAAGTTTTTACGCTCGCTTGAGGTGGTTTTTGACGATAAAGGTTAATGCGAATAATGGGAAATGGAAACGAATTTAGCGAATAAATCCTGCATGAGCGTTCAAAAACGTCATGTGACTTTGTGCTATGGGATGGCATAACCTGACTAACCAGCGGACTGATTTTGTTGCAAAGCATCTGAAATGTTGTTATGGTCATTCTGAAGTGCCCGAGCAAAGTCTGTCGTCAAAGTATTTCTGTATAATTGCCTCCCAGAACGGTCTGCCATGACTGTGTTCCCAAACAGCTGACATTCACCTCCGAAAGCAAAACTGGATTTATCTGCTCTCTCGAAGTGCAAGTAATTTTTTATTATATTTGAGAATTATTATAATCAGTGGCTTCTCCTACGTTTCTTAGTGATATTTAGTGCCAGTTTATCAGGAAGTGACGCTGGATGTAAACGGTGCTTATTCGCAAATTTTTAAGCGATATTCCAATTTTGCGCATAAGTTAAAATTCGCAACTTAGGATGGAAATCCGGCTACTGTCTAAAACCACATACATTTGGTGAAGAACTTACTTTGGACCGAGAAATGACCCAAGAACTTCGATAAAGCTCCACCATTAGGCCACGCTTCCGACAACACTAAATAATTTTAAAGCAGGTTTAATGCGTTTCTAAGTGCAAAAAACCACATGACTTTAAAAGTCACCCCATTCATCGCCATTTAAACATGCTTTCCCGTAGTCCTCGGTTAAGGTCCTCAAAATCCAATCAACGTGTCAGTGAAATGGCTCTTCATCTGCGGAGATTAAGAGCGCCTCTATTACCTCCGTTTTAGCCGTAGACTCGGCACACATTTCCGCACAGCTATTAGTAACACCTGGAGTCTTTCACATTAGTTGAGGATCTGGCATCATAAATTCCGGCCTATTAATGATTATTCTGACTTCTTGGGATAAATGGCTCAATGTTTTTGATAATGAAAATATACACTCTGCTCCGAGAGCCCGTTCCTGCACTCACATTACCTTTGTAATGTACTTCATGGTTGATCATATCAGACGACGTCATAACTTTTACCAAGACGGACTTATTAACTCAGAAATGCATTTCAGAGAGTCTGAGATTCTTCAAGCTTAAAGTCCCTGATTTAATGAAAGGTACTTACTGTCTCTGTACTTTATTTGAAGTGATTCTCTGCCGCTTTTAAATTGGAAAAACGTCAGAAGGTTTCATTGTGGAGTCGAACACGTGAAATACGGCCTCTTCTATGTGTAGTTAATTTTGGAAGCTCATTTACAGTGTCATTTATGATCAAATCTTCATATTGGATCTCATGTTAGAATATGCTACAGCTGTGAACAAGACTCATGGATGAGGATTTATGTGAAACCAGACATTTTTATAGTTGAGTTAGGCTGACCAGCTAAACCAGAGGTCACCAATTAGCAAACCGCCTTCTGGATCCAGACCCAAGACTGGTTCCACAAGGACCATGAATCATTTATCATAAATTAATATTATTTTTCCCCACACAGAGAAAAGGAGCATCCGAAACATACAGTACTAGGTAGATTACTTACAAATTCTAGTCTATTACTAATATTTTATTTGTTTACCTGCATGTCATATGACCATTAACTAATGTCAGAGAATCGCAAACATGCAAATGTGTCACTTAATTATGAACTTATTACTTGGAAAATCTCAGGGGGATTAGGTGAAAGAGGTTTGGATGACAAAAACAGTTTGAGAATCTCTGCATTACATGTAAATAAGAAATAATGTGAATTTGTGCTGTTGAAAGACTAAAGCCTTCCAAATTTAAAAGGTGAAAAAAGAAGAATTAGGGAGAATTAATAAATTATGAATAATGCATTGCTATGTTGTGAATATGAAGTAATCATGTATTTAAAAAAATAACTGTAGTCTGATTACAAGTGTTTTAAAATGTAATATAATAATTTTTGGAATCTGATTATGTAATCCAGATTACATGTAATCAGTTACTATGAGCACTTCATAAATGGCAATAAAAACATACTTTTTACTTTACTTTTTTTTGTTTGTTTGTTTTTTTTACTCCACATTCACAATTTTCCATCATTCTGATCTCTCTAAAACTGCAATTAATACAATGACACTGTGAAGTAAGACATAATACGTTTGAATGAAATTTAATTATTTGCATTCCTATGCTGGACAATTCAGCAATCCTGTAAAGATTATTTTGACTATTTAATATTTAGAATTTCTTATATGTTCATAATCATACAACATATTGGCAAAGACTTAAAAACTTGTGTAAAATAGAGAAAACAATGGAAAAATCAATGATCTTACTCCTTATCTAAACTTCTTAAAGCGAGCAGAAAGAAAATAAGGAAAACATGTCATTTTGCTAGCTGCACATTTTCTGCATATTTAAAATCTAGTCCATAAACTGCCAGTAAATGGTTGCGAACTGGCAAAAAAGTGAAAAGCAAATAAACAAACTAATAAACAAAACACATTTTTTTTAGGTACAAGCCCATGAACTCAATAGGAGCTTTTTGTATTGCATTATGGGCAGAGCCAAACTAAACGTACTAGTGATTTTATATTACAGTGGAACAGAATCTGAAACACCACTGTGGAAAATAACCACACTTTGGTTCTATCCAATGACTGGCAGCGGTGTGCAAGAGGGACTCCAACATTTTCCAGAATTATATGTGGCTCGTATCATGAAAATTGATTAGTTCAGGGAAAAATGTGACACCAGTTAATCGAGACCTTAAATAAAAGATATAATTCACAGGGCATGCTGAAAATTGTCACTCTCAGCGCTTTTATGACTGTGCCAGCCTTTATGACTTCAAAGAAAATGTCACTGGCAGCAAATGACGTGCTACTGAATAACGTCGTTACGGAGAGGAAGACATTTAAAACTTGACGGTCTCTACAATGGAGGGAGTACTTCTGCTGAACATACATTTTCTCCAGCCGAAGAGGCTAGACAAAGATACCCAGACCCTTGTCTTCTGTCATGTTCACATTTCAAATGAGCTTCTGCTGGGTAATTTCTACCTTCCGCAGCTTATGAGCCAGGTCCTCCTAAATTAAGAAGCCATTGGCTCTGGGAGCCGAGATGACCATGTCATTTACAAAGTGTCATGCAGCGCTCTACTACAGTAGACTTTACCCAGCTTAAACCAGCCTAAGATGCCCAAGCTACAGTAGTTATGTTGGTCCATTTAATGGCTGTAGAGGGTTTTTAGGCAAACGTCAACTGATCAGACTGGAAGACTTAAACAACTTAAACCACCTAGACCAGCAAGACTTCACTATTAAAAAAATCTATGACTAATGTACAATCATGGGTTCTTCTGCAGACAGAAATAATTCAAAATAAAATTTAATTAAGTGGGCTTTGCAATCAATCAGTCAGTCAGTCAGTCAGTCAGTCAGTCAGTCAATCAATCAATAAAATACATCTTAGTTTAACAAGCATAGACAAGCAGCAATATGAACTGCTTTCGCTTTTACTATAATTCTAATACAATATATGTAAATTATTAATAGAGGTTCACTTACATACAGTATACAATTTTTGTAAGTAAAACAAAGATACATTTTACAAATACATTTTTCTTTTACAAAAAAAAAAAAAATAAATAAAATCTTTATACTTCAAAATTTCCCGTTTAATTCAATGGGTTATTTACAGGGTTTTTTTTGTTTGTTTGTTTTTTTGATTTTTTTTTGTGAAATTTACTAGCAATTTCTGAGTGATTTTTTTAATTTTTTTTATTTGATAAAATTCTATTAATGTATTAAAATTTTACACCGTTAACAACTTTGCTTCTGCTAAAGTATACATTATTTTCTGACGATCTGAGAACTGTACTTCAATAATAGAGCAGAATTTTAATGTATGTACGTATATGCATCTATCTATCTATCTATCTATCTATCTATCTATCTATATAGTAACTCCATTTATAGGGGAATACAAATATATATATATATATATATATATACATTACTAAGAGTTGTTCACTTGACAACTTGCTGAAATATGCTGGAAAATATTTTTCACATAATCTAAATGTAGAATTAAAAAGAATATTAAAATAATTTTAACCAAGAATTGAATGTCAAGACAAACTTTGAATGCGTGACAGCCTTGGTTTAAAGTTTTTTTTACAAAAATGCTTGAAGTGTCCAAAAAAATACACTTAATTTTCTAGAATGCCATTTTCTGTTGAACTGCAATCAAGTAAATTCTACTTCCTGTCATGCCAATTTCATTCAAATACCCACTCAAGACGTTTCATGTTTCAGTTGCTCCTCTGAATTTATATAATTCCTCATTTCTGTTTTCTGTTTTATAGACTGGAAATTGATGCGGTGTACTGTTCTATTGTATAAATTATTCCAGGATATAATTAAGTGCAAGATGTTGTACTCTACAATGCCAACAATCACCAGAATAATAAGTGAACTAACTCCTTGATTATCTTCCGCATTAGTCCGCAATTTGAATCTGAAACTTTTCCTCTTTAAATGCTAATCTTTCCCTCCGAATCTCTGCCTAATCTTCTACATCTAATTACTATGATACAGTTGATAAAATACTACTGCTAAGTTTCCATCTGAAGCTTGTACACAATTAGTGTAGACACAGAAAAGAAATCAATATTCCCAATTCAACTGTAAAAAACAATTAAGGAAAGCGGCCTGGCTGCGAAAATAACAGTGAATAATAGTTATTAACCACTTCACAATTCACCACGGAGAGCCGTACCCAGAATGCACCCTGCTCAAGTGCATGACTGCAGCTAATACCAGACGCATGACAGAGGTGACAGATGCCAATAACGGTGTTCAGAAACATGTTTGTGCAATTGAGTGATTTAATGAAAAACAAAGCGAAATGAGTCTCGGCCGAACCTGAACATGGAAAGTTGGGTGAGGTCATACGGATGTGGCACATACGAAACAAGCCACGTACAAGGTCATGCTTATTCTCTTGCATTTCCTGAGTCTGGATAAAAATGCTCGCCCTCTATTGTTTCTAGATTCTTTTCGCATTTCTATACCGGCTGTTCACTCATCAACTTGTGGGGAGAAGAATTAGACTGGCATTACGTTTCAAACAAAACAATGGGTCGACACAATATGTTTTATAAGGTCAGGAGAAACCCTGGAATAAAAATAATTGAACACTTCCTTGCTTTAAGCAAATTTGTATCTGCAATAACATGATACTAAAGTTTAAAAGCAAACGCAAGAAGAAAACCTAACTAAAGTTGCCATTAGTTTTGAAAATAGCAACATTTACACTTTCACTAGGATGTCTTAAAACAACAACACCATTTCATAATTTACTTTCTCATTGTTTTATAAAATAATGACATAGTACCGTTACTCTCTACCTATAAAAAAAAAAAAACCCTGTAAGACTAAAGAAACATTTCTACTATGTCCTGGCAGAAGAAACGCTCCTCTTCCTTTCGGGTAGAGATTATCTGTTTTACGAAAGATGAGACTGGCTATAGAAGCAGGAACGTAATAAATGTTCATCCTCTCATTTCATGAAATCTTGTCGTCAGTCTCTGCTTGTGAACGGTGACTGACACACAAAGAAGAGAAAAGTGAGTCTATTAATAGCAAAACTACCCTCATTAAAGGTTTCGGCTTATTTTAGGAGCAGGACGAAGACCCATAAACCTCTTCATGATTATCATGGTATTTATTTCAATGTTAGTGCCTTCTGAAATAAAAATAGGGGAAAAAAATGTCTTAAAGGAGATAAAAATAAATGTATACATTTGATTGAACCTCACAAAACCTTTGACTTGAACATGACTTCATGATTTGAACTGATTTCACACCAAAATAATGAAATAAATTAGCGTTGTCAAAACGATTAATCGCGATTAATCGCATTCAAAATAAAAGTTTTTGTTTACATAATATATGTGTGTGTGCTGTCTATATTTATTATGTATATATAAATACAAACACATACAGTATATATTTTGAAAATATATACTTATATTTATTTACATGTATATAATTATATTTATATTATTACAGATTATATATTTAATATATAAACATAACATATGTGTGTGTATTTATATATACATAATAAATATACACAGTACACACACATATATTATGTAAACAAAAACATTTATTTTGGATGCGATTAATCGCGATTAATCATTTGACAGCACTAAAATAAATACATAAAAAATAGTAGTAGAAGTCTTCTATATAGTAGTAATGTTTTATATATAATTTTAGATATAATTTAAAAAGTTATTAGAATATAAATATTAAATAAAATACTGTAATATTTTATTATTTTCTTGTTTATAGAAAAAAAATGTTTGGTCGAATTTCACCTTCTAAATGAATAAATAAATTGAAATATATATATATATATATATATATATATATATATATATATATATATATATTTATATATATTTTTAACTAAATAACTAAATCCAAGTCGAAAGCTAGTCAAAGAAAAAGAAAAGTTTTAAAATGATACACCTCATTTTTTTCTGCATTCATAATATATTATTTTAAAAAATATATAATAAATACAGCATTCATGATATAATTTGACTTTTGAGGGACAAATATAACCAGTTTACGAGTCATCTAAACAATTCAAAATTCACATCACTTCTAAATTGAGGTTTTATGAAGTGACTGAGTTGATTGTACCTGTAAGTGAGATTTATCGTGACCCTTGGCTACTGTGGGGTAACCACCGTCTGGGATCCCCTGACCAGCCCTGCAAACACACTCAATGTTGGTATTACTTTGATGCCAGAACTGCAACTTTTATTTGCCAAAAATCTGCATTACTGGATGGCCACACTGCGTGACACACACCACAGTTTTTGCTCCGAGACTATATGAATATTTCAGCGTGTCAATTAGCCAACGGATCATTTGGCTTTCCAGAGAAAGTAAACAGACATAACATGGCACACAAACATGGTTTTACAGGCTCCGAAACGCAAACGCAGCCTGTGGAAATACACACCATTGACACGATCATCAGGCCATGATGTCAATAAAAACTCCTTCGTATAAACATTACTTTTGGACTGTGAGAGAAAGACGGACAAGGGAATATTTAGTAATACGCTTGGATCTGGTGACATTGCTAGCACTGAAACGAAAAGGTATACTTAGTCATAAATGGCCAGACAAATATCTTAAATATTTCCAGTCATGTACGGTTTTAAGTGTGCTTTTTCACAAAACATTAGCAGATTGTTTATGTCTCACCGCTAGGCTAAGCGATCGCTTCAGTTGTGTTCCAGTCTGTTTCTGAGGGTGTAACTTTAGCTAAAGCGTGGCTTGCCAGAGGAAGATGTTGAACATGGCTCAGGCTGTAATGCCACAGGTCTTCTCTCCCAAACCCCGCCCTCCAAAGACCTGTCAGCCAATGAGAACAAGCAAATTAGCTAACAGGTGTCTCAAAGCTTTCTGATTGGCTAACAATCTATATTTCTTTATTTGGACTTATTCTATTACATTTTTACAAACAAAAAATGTTGGTTTAAAAATGCTAAAATCAAAAGTGTGTTTTCACAGACAATCAAAACAGACAATTAAGACCTAAATGTCCTACAGTAATGGCAATCTAATGAGATAATGTATTTATATGTACTTATTGCTCACGTCATGCCACTTTTTTTACTCAGTAAATAAAGAAGAAATGAGGCCTGGATACAACATTCAGAAATGAGACCTGATCACTTCATTTGACAGGTGGTTTTCTCATTCTCTCTCCAGCTCTTCTGAATCTTTTATTAATATTATTCTCATCCGGACTTTTTCCCCCAACCACACTTTAAACTCATCTTCCGTTTTATTTCTGACTCTCTCTCTCTCTCTGGTAATAGATTTGCTGTGTAAGAGTGAGGTGGCGATCAGACTCCGCTGGGTGCTTCGTTAGTTAAAGGAATCCAGCAAATGGATTTCCATAATTCAGCAGAATCATGAAAAATTCAAAAAGTAAAGTTTGTTCAAAAGTGCTAAAATCTTCTCTTGGGTACGTTGCCTTATTTATTTGACATTTCCACATCTCTCATTTTTACTTGTTTTAGACATGCAGAATAGACAAATAAGACCTAAAGGTCTAACAGTAATTGTAATCTAATGCAAACCCCCCCCCCAAAAAAACATTTATTATACTGGAAATCACACACAAAAAAGTAAAACATTCAGTTGCATTCCAATAATAAGAAAACATACTTGTTAATGTTATGAAATTGTTACAATATCACAATGGAAAATCCTTAATGGTATTTAAATACAAATACCTGTAATATATTAGATTTATGTGGAAAAATGGATAACAATATAAAGGTACATTATTAATAATAGTATTAAATCATTACATTCATTTAAAGTTTTCCATTAGAAAATATAAACATGATCAATCAGTTTCCAGTCATTTCAAACACCACACAAACTATTATAAATATAAATAATAAATGTCTAAAATAAATGTATATATTTAGTTATTTAATTAAAAAAAAAAAAAAATATATATATATATATATATGTGTGTGTGTGTGTGTGTGTGTGTTTAAAGATAAAAAAATAAAAAACAAAAATTTGAATATAAAAGCTACTTTGTTCCTAAATTCCTAAAGCTATTCCTACTATAACAGTACATAAATAATACTAAAATAACACTGAGCACCATTTCAGTGGAAAAGAAGTATGAGAAACTGAGAGAGAGGGGGAGAGAGAGACCCATGCAGTTCACACATTATTCAAAGCAGCTATTTAGTGGTCACAGCCCCTCAGCTGCTGTCCTGTCACTGCCTCTTTGTGTCTCACACAGCTAAACCAACTGTCATCATTTCAAACAGGATTTACAGCAGTCAGACCGCAAAACATGAGCTCTAACCCGATCCAGACCTGCAAATGATCACCAGAAACTTAGCATAGGGAGAAAATCCCCAAACAAGCTCTTTTGTTAATGTCATCCAGCGCTCTGCTGGAGTTTTGGGTTCCTGGGAGAACATAAGTCTGATTTTGTGAAGCGTACTTGATTCCCTCCAACTGGCAGACACATGGGCTGCTTAAATGTTTTACCGTTCACTTCTACATAGAAAATGACCTTTCAGAGTAAATCAGTCAAACATCGGATGGTTATAGACCTATAAAGAATATCAAATTTATTGGCAAATTATGAAACACATATTTTATTGAAACTTGGGGGCAAGTTTCGGGGAGGCACCAGAACACTTTTCCAGTGACAACGCTCTCTGTTGAGTTTTAGTGCATTTTAAAGGAGCTTAACAATGACGTAAAGTCATTTTTTCTCTGTCCCCTCTCTCTCAATTGTGTTCCGTTGCCGAAAGCGTCTAATGAATCAAGTGACTTAAATGGGCCGCAGTGTTCACGGCGTTTACAGTTCTACAGGTGTGTGATTGGGTCAGAGTTTCTGCAGTTCGATACACAGAACGCATTCACACAATGTGGGGTTTGTTGGGTAACCCCATTACAGTCTGAAACAATTTATTGGGACTGAACTATGCTTGCTTGAGTCTCATGCAAGCAATAAAAAAACTCAACCAATGGCATGAGTTTAGGGCGGGGCTATCTGTCTGACTGATGAAGGCTAGAAACAACTAGAAAAGACAGTGGAAAATGGGATCGGGAAAGGACAAACAAGCAAACCTGCATATCAATAATAAAATAAATAAATAAATAAATTAACAAATGAATAAATAAAAAACCCAAAGTCTACACATCATAAATGAATGAATGATTGAATGAGTGAGTGAGTGAGTGAGTGAGGTCTACATGGTCTACATATCAATGAAAATAAATAAATAAATAAATGCACCCACCTCAGATCATACATATATGCATATAATAAATAAATAAATAAATACACAAACCCACGTCCAGTGTTGCCACAGTTACTTTGAAATAGTAATCGAATTACTGACTACTGATTACTCCTTTCAAAAGTAACTTAGTTACTTCACTGATTACTTTATTTTAAAAGTAACTAAGTTAGATTACAAGTTACTTTATTAGTTACTTTCAGCAGCTGCCAATAACACCAACAACATAAAAACGACAACCGGTTTTGCCAATGCTTACTTTATTGTTGGTGCATTTTAACAGTAACGTCAACAATGTATCTCTTGTCTTGACATTTTAAGTTGAACTTAAAAACTATTTCCTGACAGAAATAGACATTTGTATAAAAATAAATAAAGACAGTCTTTCTTGACTTCATATAACATAAATACTTTTTAGAGAAACAAGTCTCTTTTTTTCTCTTTCTTGACTTCATTGAACATAAATACTTTTTAGAAAAAATAAGTCTTTCTTGACTTCATTTAACATAAATACTTTAGAAAAAAATAAGAGTCTTTCTTGACTTCACTTAAATACTTTTTAGAAAAACAAGTCTCTTTTTTTCTTTCTTGACTTCATTTAACATGAATACTTTTTAGAAAAAATAAGTCTTTCTTGACTTAACATAAATACTTTTTATACCATCCACATATAACATCTAGTGCTGTCATCGCATGCCATGAGGGAAACAGTGGAGTGGGGGCGAGCAAACCAGTGGTTGTACCTCAGTAACAGAAGCTTCTCAAACCTCTTGTCAGAAAGTCGATTTCTTCTAGGCGTGAGCACTAAACCTCCCAGAGACCACCAGGTGGGACTTCCTTTCTGAAAGCTTCACTGTGCGTACTATGCTCCAAATGTTTCTTCCAAGTCATCCAGTGTTTTTAAAGCTAGATAACACTTTGTCGCCAGCACAGAGTGTACAACGAACCTTAATATTATCATCTTTGGCTGATACAAACTCAAAATAGTGACTATATTTCCAGCTAGAAAACGCATCTCTCTCCTCCCTCCATTGTTGTTTGTGTGTCGCTAGCCGCGGCGCTTGGTAGGTGAGTTGTCCTGAAAATATGACCTGTCGCATACGTGATGTCACTCCCCGAGACGCAAGAAACCAAATAGGTTTTGCTTAAAAAAAAATTAAAGAAATAGTAACACACAGTGGTGTCACGGTGCACACACGAGGGAGGATACAGGAACACGCTGACAAGGACGTAACTCAAATAATAGTCTTTAATTGAGACATCAGGGCAAGACAAGGCAAGGCAGACACAGGAACACCGGGGAGTAACGAGTAGACCAGACAACACGAAACTGAACAGGCATGAACCAATATAGACAGGCTAATTACAAACACAGCTGGACTGACTTAACTAATAATCACTTGAAACAAGGACAGGAAACAAACCAAATAAGGAAACAAGAGGCAGGAACACATGACACACACAACAGAACCCTGACAGTACTCCCCCCTCCGGAAAGGCTCGTCCCGAGCCTTAACAGTTCCATCAGGGAGGGGGGGTGGGCGCTCTGGAGGCCCCTCAGGATGGACATCCACAGTAACACAGGACGGGGACCTCCAGAGCGGAACAGACAGACGGAGGCCCCGGCGGAGCTGGGAGCTCTGTAGGCCATGGCGGTGCAGGGAGCTCAGGGAAGCTTTTGCGGAGCTAGGGGCTCAGGCGGCCATGGCGGTGCAGGGACCTCGGAGGGCCATGGCGGAGCAAGGGGCTCAGGAGGCCATGGCAGGGTCTTCGTGGCCGTGGCCTCTAGCTCTCGGCCCGCCCACCCACCCAGAGCTTCTTACCACTCCCAAAATTTCCATGGGGAATCCAGGGGGTATCAGGAGCCCTCCGGGGCCAGACAGACAGGACAGGAACCCGATAGCCCTCCAGGGCTAAACACACAGGAACCGGACAGGACAGGGACAGCCCTCCTGGGCTGGGCCCAGACAGGAACAGGACTTGGACCTGATAGCCCTCAGGGCTATACACACAGGAACAGGACAGGGACAGCCCTCCTGGGCTAGACACACACACAGGAACTGGACAGGGACAGCCCTACCACATGGGCTGAGGCCGACTAGTACAGGGAACAGGACACCTTCCACAGGAACAGGAGCCACTCCTGGGCTAGCTCGGAAAGTAGAGGCTTCTTAATGGGCATGACAAGGAGTCAGGGGCCCTCACAAGGTTCCCTCAGCAACCGCTTCCACTTCCGCGACAGGGAGGCAGGCGGCTGGAATGGCCTCCATGGCCACAAGACAAGGAGCCCCAGACGAGTCTCCATGGACAAGACATGACAAGACTGGGTTCTTTAAAATGTTCCTGTGGGCACAACAAACCTTACGCTGCCTCTGGCCGTGTTGTGGACTTGATCACGGAGAGGCAGACGCAGCCGACGGGCATGAGTCAGCGGCAATCCGGCGGGCATGAGTCAGCGGCAATCCGGCGGGCTTGAGTCAGCGGCGGCAATCCTGTGGGCTTGAGTCAGCGGTGAGCCGGCGGGCATTGAGTCAGAGGCTGGCCGGCGGGCATTGAGTCAGAGGCGGGTCGGCGGCGTGCACAGGGAAGCCGCGGGCGGCGGCGTGAATAGGGGAGCCGCGGAAAGTGGCGCGATCTCCCGCGAACAGCGGGCTGGGTGAGCCGCGGACGGCGGCGTGATCTCCCGTGAACAGCGGGCTGGGTGAGCCGCGGACGGCGGCGTGATCTCCCGCGATCGGCGGGCTGGACCGAGTTCCGCGGCCAGCGGACTCGCGGCACTCGCGGCGATCCCGTCCCACTCCCACGCGCTGCTAACGCGGGCTAGGGCGGAAGGACGAGCGGCGACTTCCACGGTCGCGGGACCGACAGAACAAAAACAACAGGAACAAAATAAAAAACTTTCAAAAAGCGAAAACAAAACGTGGTAGTGGCGTGAAGGCTTACGGTTTCGGTCTGGTCTTCTGTCACGGTGCACACACGAGGGAGGATACAGGAACACGCTGACAAGGACGTAACTCAAATAATAGTCTTTAATTGAGACATCAGGGCAAGACAAGGCAAGGCAATGCAATTTGAGGAACACCGGAGGAGTAACGAGTAGACCAGACAACACGAAACTGAACAGGCATGAACCAATATAGACAGGCTAATTACAAACACAGCTGGACTGACTTAACTAATAATCACTTGAAACAAGGACAGGAAACAAACCAAATAAGGAAACAAGAGGCAGGAACACATGACACACACAAAAGAACCCTGACAAGTGGCTTGGACAAGTAACTTTAATTTGATTACTGGTATGGAAATAGTAACGCGTTAGATTAGTCGTTACTGGAAAAATTGGTCATATTAGAGTAACGCGCTACTAAGTAACGCGTTACCGGCATCACTGCCCACGTCTACGTATTAATAAAATAAATAAATAAATAAATAAAATAAAAATCCAATTGTGCATATCAATAAAAATTCAAATTAAATTAATTATAATTTAAAATAATTTTTAAAAAAATTGTCAAGGTCTAAATATCCATGGAAAATTAAATTAAATTAAACTGAAAAACTTTCAAGTTCTGCATTTTATCCATCCCTGAGCAATTTTTAATACCACACTCTGTTGTTTGAGCAACAGGAACGCACATATTTGCAATTCATATTAGTGCCACAAGTGGCTCAAAAATTACACACTTCAACTTTAAATTATCAGTTGACACAATGGTCTAATTAGTGAAAACTGATGTCATAGTCTTCTATCTTCCACACAAGCGGTATTGTTCGCACGATACTAGCGTTTGCTAAATCCAGCCTGAGGCCGTCATTATGCATGGAAAATCATTCCTTTCGGACAAATTCGCTCTCATCTGTATGGCTGTAATCACATTTAAACAATTGGACATGCTGAGATTCTTCTTTCAAACAACGTAAAGCTCTTTTTTGGCTTTAACATCAGTCGTATCACATGCCCTGGAAACACAGTTGTTTGGTGACCCATCTTAAAGCATTTATAGTTCCATTTGAAAACTGCTTTTACTAATGTGGGTAATTGTAGCTTTAAATGAGACATACTTTTTTACTCTTTGACAAGGTGACAGCGTTCGATGATGGCACACAATGGCAGCTAATGACTCCTTTGTTCCAGTAAATTGCGGGAATACTCATTACAGCTATTTTAAATGCGCCCAGTCTTAGAGCTTAAATTGGGCAGTACTTAACCTACTTAAACATAATAAAACGTCCCAGCTGCTGCGGTCCTTGGCAAACTTAGGCAAAGATGCACAACTTTGATCTCAGAAGTCAATTAAACACTTACTAAGATTTTAAAACTAGAGCAGAATCATTTAGCAGGATTTATATGCATTTGTTTCAAAACTAAGAGCAGTTTGATTTAAGGGTGACGTGACATTTCTGCAGCACTTAAATAAAAAGATTGCTTTCAAACAAGTTTCTGCAGAATTTATCCTCATGCACTTACAAGGCAAGTCTATGGAGCATAAATAAACGTTAAAATGAAATCCATGCTTCAAAAGTATAATGTAACTCAAACCTTACATGCATTACCATCAAATAAACAAATTGCTTACCAGCCTTGATAAGTTATATCCAATCTCTGCCAGTTTTTTTTTTGTAGGTGGTAGAAGTCCATCCATCTAGAAATGGATGATCTAATTAACTTTATAAATGAAATAACATACCTTTTGCACAGGAAAATGTGAGTGCTTCAACAAATATACAAGTTAAACTTCCAAAGAAATAATTACGTCAGATGCCAGGAAGGGATGTGACATAATTCACAATATCAGAAGCACTTCTTTTTTTTTTCTGAAAAAAGCACAACTTTTGCTATAGTACCTACAAAAATGATCCAACATCAACAGACTGGTTTACACAACTATACAGCTTGAAGATTATTTTTCAAAGAATGATTTACCTAAAACAACACAAGCTAAACAGTTCTGTTTTTAAACAGTCAGGTCAACCCGTCCCAGACTTCACCATGTAAATGTATTATTATATATGTGTTTTTACAAACTTGGGGACAAAATCTAAATTATTTGGTAATCGACAGCAGAGCACAGAACATTCCTTTAATATCTAATGTTTGCCACATGTAAAAAAAAAAATAAAAAATCAGATCTGTGCATTAGGCCTAAATAATGTAGAAATAATCTGAAATAATAGACCTGCCACACTTCATAAAATGGTTAATATTAATCAAACAATACTGAAAAAAAAGAAAAATGCATTTTTAAATTTGTAATTAATTTTGTACTTATTTAGGTAGAAATACAACATTAATTTAAATTGAAAATTGTTAGTATTAAATAAAGAAAACAGTATTTAGTTTTAAATATTTAATTAACTAATTATACTTGAAATTGAGTAATAAATGGCTTTGAATAAATATATATATATATATAATTGGCTTTGAAATTGGTGCAAGTGTGTGAAATATCACTGGTATTAGTATTGATTATTAATAAATAGGATTATGTAGAAACTGAAATAAATAAAAAATAAATTATTATTGAATAAAGAAAAAACACTTTATTTTTGATGACTTTATTTAACTAATTAGGTATTGGAAATGGCTTTATGCACACACACACACACACACACACACACACACTACATCTATCTATCTATCTATCTATACACACACAAACACACACACACACACACACACACACACACATATATATATATATATATATATATATATATATATATATATAGTTGATGTATCAATGTCTCCTATGGTGTAACAGAAAAATGTAAAAAATAAAAATAAAAAAATGAAGACTCTAACATTGAAGATAAACCTCTCTCATGTTATTTGTAACTCTAAGAATGAAGATACTTTTTTCTCATGTTGTTTGTATGTTAAATTTTTTTTCTACATTTTTGCTATGTCACACCATAGGACACAGTCCAAATTTTATTTGTCAACTATACATATATAACCTAATTTTAAGAAAGCATGACACTATAAACAAGCAGTTAATGTCAAACGGATGTGTAACTGTAATAACAACAGGAAGCTGTCAATCAAATGAGTGATAACCTTTAAACATCAGCAGGGAAGGATGACATCACCGATCTCTCAAAACATTACATTCACGTGCAAGTTTGTGTGTTGCTGTAGTTTGTAAGTGACTAAGGTGTTCATCTTCTCTTCTCCCCCTTTAAAACACGGCAGATGCCAGGCGAAGTACCAAGATGCCACAGGCATTCGCAAACACACACGCTGCCGGTGAGAGTGGGTAGGTGGGTGAGGACGGGAGAGGATGAGAACCTCCCGCGGGGCAAGTCTGAGAGAGCGGGAGGGAGGGAGGGAGACGGGGATGACAGTGGAAGACACTGAATATGACTGTGTAATATTCGCCGTGGGCCTCAGAGACAGAGTCCTTATAACTGCCTGTAAAAGATGCAAATTTGGTGAAATTATCAGCTGTAGAGCCGCAGGCTGTTTTCCAGCGGCCCTCTCCTGGCCCCCCGGCCCCCGCGCTGGAGGAAGTATTAGAGCGAGGAGCAGAAAGAGGCAAAGTTCAGTTAGCTTGGGGCGAGCCCCTAACCAAACTCCTCCAATTGGGGACATATGAAGACTCCTTTTACTTGAAAGACCTCTTACGGCCCTCCACCGCTCAAACCAAACACAAGCAAATAGGAAATAGAGATGCAAAGAGCGGAGGAGAGAGCAAGTGCCAAGGAGAAGCAACTGGAAAGGAACCTTCAGGCGGGTTACAGGGTCTCACAAAGCAATAAAAATACACATAGATATAAGCCTGGGCGGGAGAAATATTCATATGGCTGCAAGTTCGCATGGCTGTTTTACATACAGAGTCCTAAACAAGGATGGGGTGTTTCAAAGTCGAGATGAACTCAAATTCACATTTTTAATGCAAGTTTTTGGTGCACAAAAAGGCTTGTTTTGGTAATCAACACGACCTGTGAAACAATTTTAACAGTTTAAGTCCCATCTCAGAAATACATCAGATTATGAAAGTAAAATGGGTTGCAAAAGGGTTTGTGTCGATTTAAACATGAAACATCTCAACTTGCCATGCTAGTGTTACTGTTTTGGATAAAAATAACTATATTGTATATACTCTTGACTATATTGTGAGTGTTTTTAAAGTCAAGATTAAATCAAAAATCATCTTTTTAATGCGTGTTGGCTTGTCTTGAACAAAACCACCTCCAAAACGATTCACAAGTCCCTCTTCATTATTTTATTTTAACATGCAACAATCTACTCCTGATAGATAAAACAAAGTCTTGTCTATTTTTTCCTCACTGAATATCTTGTTTTATTTAGAAATGTACCAAAATTTTAATGCATGTTTTTGGTGCACATAAAAGCTTGTCTTGATCAAAATCACAAAACAATTCTAGTTTAAAGCAAGTCCCATCGTCCACTTTTTTTTTTTTTTTTTTTTCCCACTCAGAAACATGTCAGATTATGGAAGTAAATTAAGTTGCAAAAGGGTTTCATGTTGACTTAAAATGTGGCATTGCAACCCTAACCCCAATTTACATAAAGAAACACAAAGCCATGCTTAAATACAGAGCAGGACATGTCCTAAACAAGGAAGGGTGTTTTAAAGTCAAGATGAAATAAAATTTTTCCTTTTAAATGTGTGTTTTTGGCGCACAAAAAGCTTGTCTTAATCAAAACCACCACTAAAATGATTCACAAATCCCTTTTTAAACTATTTTAGCATGCCATGCAATCAAATCTATTCCTAATGGATAAAATCAAGTTAAATTGCCTATTTTTTACCTCACTGAATATCTTGTTTCACTCAGAATCATGTCATATTTTGGAAGTAAAACGGGTTGTAAACAGGTTTCATGTTGACTTTAAGCTCTCATTGTCATGCAACATCACAGTTTGGAGTTAATGCCATCTTTGTCATATAAGTTTAATGTAAAAATAACCGAATTGTCATGATGTGAAATGATTTTTTTCTGTGATGTAAAAGTTTGGTATTACTGCCCACCTCTATATTACATAGACATAAAGAGTTCAGAATGGATCATTATTTAAGCAAAGGTACACGTTACAGATGTGCTCGTCAAACAAAGAGCCTCTTTCTCCTGAAAGTATCGGCTAGGAAATAAAAGTCCACATCCAGGACTCTAAACATGAGCTAATCTTTTCCTAAAAGAGGGGCAAAGGAAGTTTGTGATTGGAGATGAAGTCCATTATGTGAAGAGCTGCTCTCTGAAGGTGATTGGTGGATCTGAGGGGAGAATCGCTGCATTGAATGATGATTGGCGTTTATTGCAGTGCAAGTTGAGTCTCGGGGTCTCAGAAGGGTAACCAGCGTGAAGTGATGGGGTGGTCTGCTTCTGTGCCGTCCCTGATGCCTGATTAAAATCTCAGTCATATGATCAAAAGCTAGGGGGCGCAATCAGATGATAAGAGTGACAAATGATTTTAAAAAGGATGGTGGTTCTGAAACAAAGAAGGAGTGTCTATGCAAAAATAATATTATGTTTTGATCCCAATCCTACTGAGCCTCCTTGGTACCTACTAGTGTTGTTTTTGGCAGCCTGTTTTAATTTTAGTTTTAGTCTAGTCTTTGTGTGAAGCTGTCATTTTAGTTTTTATTAGTTTTAGTCATGTTCATACTCCTTTTAGTCTAGTCAAGTTTTAGTCAACTAAAAGTCTGAGCATTTTTGTCAGAATTATCCATGACTATTTTCGTCTAGTTTTAGTCGACGAAAACTGATGACATTTTCGTCTAGTTTTAGTCAACAAAAACTGATGACATTTAGTCTAGTTTTAGTCAATGAAAATTGTATTTTAGTCTCTTTTTAGTAATGCAGTTCTATTTAAACCAGTCAATATAGTATAAATACCTAGTAGTATAGACGAAACCAAAATTTCTTTTAGCCAAACCCATTTCAAACAAGGTTATCTTATTATATTATTGTTACCTTATAGACTCAAGAATACATCCATTCCAGACACGGAAGACGCTCTGATTTGAATTTACAACATTTATTTTACCAACTAAACATGTTAGAAGTACACACGCATACATTTTCTCCCAAAGACGAACCCCGGCCGGCCGGCCAGCCATCGGTACTTTGTTGTTGTCATCTTCTAAATAACGCCGCGAGTGGGGCTTGAGGAAGTGACGTCGCCTGCGTCTGCGCAGTGCGACCTGATGCAGCCGCTGAAGCGAGACACAGGAAACAGAAATACTGCAAAATAATAATAATAATAACGCAACTAAACGAGACGAAATAACGTTATAACATTTCGTTTCTTCTCGTTTTCGTCAACGAAAATGAGGAGACATTTTAGCATAGTTTTTATTTTGTAAAGCACATTTAGTCTCGTTTTTATTCGTCAACAATATTGCATTATACATTTAGTTATAGTCATCGTCACATGACCAGCATTTACGTCTCGTCTCGTCTCGTTTTCGTCACGTGATAAAGGTTCGTTGACGACGATATTTAGTCATAATTTTCGTTGACGAAAGCAACACTACTACCTACATAGGTAGCTGCCTTCCAAGGCAGCATCCTAACCGAAATGGAACCTTATTAGCGACTGATTTGGAACACTCTACAAAGGCAGCATCTCGGCACAACACAATTAGCACTTCTCACAGAAGTCACGATTTATTCCAATTTTGAAATTCCCAGTCTGAAATGATCATGTTGCTAAGCTATAATTTGATAAGGATTAAAATAATAATAATAAAAAAATTATAATCTACATTTTTGATGGCTAATGACTGCAAGAAGCATAAATATGTATCATACACATTTTTTTATTTAGATATCTAAAAATGATTTCTTAAAAATGAATTCATATCACTAAGCTTGCATGATAGTCTAAATATCATTAAGAAAAAAGATAAAAAATATAACTAACAAAACATGAAAAATTATAAAATATTTTTTGAATAATTTTATACATTATACACACACACACACACACATATACATATATATATATATATATATATATATATATATATATATATATATAGCAGCAAATAATCATAAAAAATACATAGCACATAATTTTTTATTTATTTTTTTTACTTTAATTAGACTGTTAAAAACAATTAAATTCAGTGCTTTATGCTAGGATCAGCATCAGATGACAAACAGAAGTATGCCCAAAAACTTAAGAACTGTTAATATTTTAGATTTCCAGATCTTTTAGATTTCCACATCACAGGAAAAAAAAGTTGTTTAATTAAAATGTTGCCTGTTGCTACTCAAAATATTGGTTGTGAGTTAAAAAAGTTACCTATAAAAAAATAAAAATAAAATAATAATAAAACACCCTTATAAAAAGACAAAGGTGATGTTGTGCTGAATACAGAGTGATGTGCTCTTGCAGAGCAAACTGTTGCATAAAGAAAGGCCACGACACCAAACGCATCTAAGCCACATTTAGCCGGAGGTGGATGGTGTTGGTGGCCACCCTGCGAGTGCGATAGGGACTTAAACGTTTCACCTTTAACTAATTGTGTTTTTTAAGCTCGGGTTCCTGTAATTCTGCAGGACGAGGTGATCCTGGGAGGAAACATATGGTGTGGGACTTCTAAAGCGCTTAGCTGAGGCCCATCACACGGAGACGTCTCCGCAAACGGCGAATGTCACGAGCAGGCGGTGCGCGAGCTCTCCACTCACCCATTAAAGCGGAGGAGAGGACAAGAGGAGAGAAATATCCGAGGCTGCGCCATTTTAGCTGTAAAGAAGTTAGCGGTTCAAATAATGCCAGGGTCTCGCTCCCCCCGGTAAGCTGCGTGTGATCTGCTGGGACCGAGTGATCTGAGATTGCTTTTCCCACCAATCTCTTCCAAATGTCAGAGTTTTTTCTTCTTTCTAGAGGAAGAAGGATGAGAGAAGCCATACAGCAATATACGAGAGCACGACACACAGGTGGAGACGAACGCCGATGCAGGGATAGAAGCGGCCAGGACAGTGAGTGGAAGCACCCTCTTGAGACAGCACAGGTTGGGCTGTAAAAATCCCAGGGTCCCACACACGCACACTTGCGTGCAATATAACAGTAGTAGGGACAAAAGAGTCTGTGTCACATCAGCAACGTAAGAAATTAATGTTCATTTTCAAGCCCACAGAATCTACTGATTTGAAATTGAGGAAAACCTGTAGAAAGGAATGGAGAAATGAAGCTGAGAGTACTTCACTCTCACTGAAAACCACTATTAAATTAGTCAAACTAATTAAACGCATGCAGGAAGTATGTGAGTTCTGCAAAACTAGCATCACCAAATTAATTGCAAAAATAATTACTGTTTTTAGACAGGTTTCCAGAAATAGATAGTCCTGCTCTGAATGTCTATATTGTGCTGGTCGAGATGCTCAAACAAAAACAAACAAACAAACAAGGCAAAATAACAGAATTCAAAATTGAATATAATTAAATATCAGTTCAAATTTAATTATAAATCAGAAACACAATTAAATATCCGGTTCAAGTTTTAATAGGAAAAATGTAAAATTTTAATTTAATTTAAAAATTAAAATTTTATGATCGCTCACTTTATTTTGCAGAATAACTTTGCTAATCATATTTATTAGATGAACACATGAAAAATACAACAAAGGAAAACTAAAACCCTGAATTTCCAAGTTGGGGGCAACATGATAGTATAATAAGCATTTAAAAACAAGAAAAACAATGAAATATATAAGTAATAAATGTAAGTATATTATATATTTATACACACACACACACACACACTTACATTTAAAGATGAGCACACAGGAAAAGTACAACAATAAGAAACTCAGTTTTTCTTTTAAACCCTGACTGTCCGTTTAGCACTATCCAAAAACACTATGATGGATCATAATTACGGATATTAACTGTACAAATTATTTTGCATGCATATTGTACACTGTTTATGAAAAATACTTCTAGTTGCATGTCAAAACTGTGCATAATTTCCCTGTGGCATAACGAGAAGTCTAAACTGCTTAGATAAAGCATTGATTAAACACCTAATGCACATGCTTTGCTCTTCACTTTGTTGCTATAGCACAAAAAACTCCTCTTTATCAGTAACTGAAAAAGACTAAAAGACATCTAAATCTGTTCAATGTATTCACATGATAATTATAACTTCTGAGCTTACGAAAAGGAACTTTCCAGGAGGGTTAGAAGGCAGCGATAGTTGCATTTGATGCAGAACTGTACAACTGACCGAGGGAGAGAGAAAGAGAGAGCGAGGAAGAGAGAAAGCATGTAACTGCGGTTGGAGTAATCCAGTGTGTATACCACAGGGAGGAGCTGTGGTTCTGCCTCCATCAAACACACTGAATTAAGTCTCTCTCTCTCTCTCTCTCTCTCTCTCTCTGAGAGCTGAATGGAGTATGTCTTGGCTCTGCGCCTCTCTATGAGAAGTCAGAGTGGTTTTGAAAGGCTTTCTGAAGACTAAAAACTCCTAAGTCTTTCCTGTTAGCGTGGACCGGAGAGACTAACGAAAAATAATAATCCATTAAGTAATGATATTTGCAAAGGGTTACTTTGCATTTTAGAGGAAATTTCAATAATAAATAAAATCCATAAGTGGATATGAAAGCAATTTGTTCATTTTTTTTTATCCTTTAAAAATCGATGCATCACAATTCAATCGAGTAACTGACAGCAAATGCACTTTCGTGTTGGTTTTTCTCTCTCTAAACCGTTCGAAAATACTTGATAGATCACAAGATCAACAAGTCAAATATTTTTGAATGAAAAGTTAACATCCTGCCTCAATGAAACGTTTCATTCATTTCCAGTGGATTTATTTTTCTTCGCTTTAAACATGTCATCATAATAAACCCTCTCGATCCCTTCCTGTTGTTTTAACCCCTGAAAGTATGCGAGCTTGTTTTGAGATGCATAAAGCAGTCAGACGGCACACGGGGAGCTCTGCGAAGAACTCTCCGGCCACATGTTTCACAATCTCCAGTCCCCCGATGAGAGAACTCGATCAGTAAGATGCCATTCCCAAAGAGTATCCGTTCTCCTCGGAGACGTGTCAAAGTCACTATTTCAAGCTCTCAACGCCTGATCCGAACTGCAAGGTGGTTCCTATTTGCGCTCGTGTTCTGTTATTGTGGGGTTTCGCTGGCACATGTGGTTTAAACGAAGCCTGCTGAAATATGGCGAGGAGAAAGGCTTGCTGTTGTGTTGTTTATTTAGCCCAATGTGGAGCATTAAATAACCCAGGAGAAAGTTTTATTGCGCAGAGGTTGCTCAGGAGACTTTTTTTCAGATATCAGATGTCTCAACTTTATCTCAGATGTTCCTAGGGAGACATTTTTGACAAATGAGAAAATTGTCGACATACTGTGCAATGAAAGTACAGAGCAACAAAAATTCAAAAGGTTAAAAAAAAATACTTCAAACTTTCACTTTAATTCAATATTACTTTCCATTCCTTCATAATTAATTGTGAATTTCTGTCATTTCTGAGTGGAAATTGTTTCTACACCACATTTTTTTCAGCGTATAAAATGATCTGCACTAGAAATGATTTAGAAATAGACTTTGGATTTCAGACTTGAGATTTTTTCAGAAACTCCAGCAGAAACAAAAACTGAAAAGCCAAAGATTTAAGTAAAAATTCCCATTTTCTCTCCATTTAATTACGTTGCTGTCTAGGAGAAAGAATTGTTTTTGCAGCATTTCAGGTTATAAAATAAGCTTAAATGATTTGCTTTTGCAAAATTCGATGAGAAATGTTTGAGTTCCTATTGAAATCTCTAACTTTTGATTACACACTTTAGTATCGGTTTGACATCTTTTCCTGAAACTCAAACTGAGAAGCAAAAGTCTTAAGCAAAACTTTCCACTCTCTCTCCATTTAATTACATTGTCGTCTAGGAGAAACAACTGAGATATTATACAAATCTCATTTGAGGTTTTCTCTATCCTGCGGGAACTTGTATCTCAAAGTAGAGTTAAGGGAGTTTAAGAATGAGCGCACTAGTTAATTCTCCATCAGAAAAGTATCATAAAATCGGTTTTTATTTTTAATTTCTTTCCAAATCAATTGACCCCGCTCTTTGGGTCAGTCCTGTTCTGTTGAGATGTGTTCGGGGTTGTTGCATTATTTCTCTTGATTAATAGGGGCCCTTGGATGCAGCGCTCTGACCTCACATCAGTAAACGTGCTCCGAACACAAGCCGGCGGTGTCGGTACATCTGCGAGCGTTGTGAAGATGGCATATTTACTGCCCCTGCCAGCGGGGTCAAGCCTCGGGCCTGTTAAACGTAGTGGAGGATGTAAAAAGCAATTATTCGTCTACGTGTGACCTTTAAAGCCGCCATCGCCGGCTCCTATCTGCTCTTCATTATCATAGGTGATGATCTCCTACTTGTTCTGTGAGTTCAGCATACACGTACGTCCCACTCAGAAGAATGGCACCTACAGCAGCGAGCATTTACTGGATGATACAGATGTATTTGGTCATTCTGAGTGCACGAGTTCTCAAGGACAAAGGGGTGAGATTGAGTTCAGTGTACAGGATTTTTAATTGTTAATTTACTTACTGTATATATGCTCAAGACAGACAGTTTTGGCCATTGCCTCTTTTTAAGATAATGTTTCAAGAAATAAAATTTACTCACCTTCATGTTGTTCCAATTTTTAAATTTTAATTTTTTTTTTTTTTTTGCAAAACATAAATGCAGATATTTTGAAGAACTGTTTTTGCCCATGCAGTGAAAGTCAGTGGGGTCAAAAACAATGTTGGACCCCATTTACGTTCATTACACGGACAAACAAACAAACAAACATATTTACATATATATATATATACATATATATATATACACACACACACACACACACACACACATATATATATATATATATATATATATATTGCACAGAAAAAAATAAATGCAAACAGGTTTGATGTAATTGAGTAAATGATGACAGAATTTAAATTTTTTTAAGGAGAACATCAAATTTCGCAAATATAATCACTAAATGGAATTGCAAAAATTATTACTATTCTCAGTCAGGTTTTCCTGAACTTTTTCCCCAACTTCCATTGGTCAGCCAAACAATTCTGGTCCCAAATTTATCAAATTTGAGCCAATGCTGCTGTGTTGAGATGCTCAAAATCAGAACAATATTTTAATTATTATTTAGTATTTCTTATATTTTATTTATTTATATTATATGATATATATCATATTTATCTAATTATTTTTATTATTATTTATACCTTTCAGGGGAATTAACCTTGAATGTTACAAATGCTTCTGCGTATTAAATAGGTTTTGAAGAAAGCTTTGTAATAGAAAAAATAAGACAAATCACTTTTGTTAAACTTAAAAAAATACATCTCATAATAACCTACCGAGCAAGAATGCATTTAGTGTAAATCCTACAATCACCATGTACAGTATGTGCATACTGTGCCAACTCTAACCAATCAGATGCAAGTTGCCACTCAAAAACGCCACCGAAACCAATCACAAAATGAAGTCATGCAACTGTTCACTGTTGTAATTTCTAAGCTACCAATACCCAGCCATTCTGTATAACCCCAGAATCCCAAACTACACAGGGCTCTCAAGAAATTAGGAAGGTTTTTTGATGTGGGTCGGGGTTTTTTGAGATTAAGAGAGGATAGCAGAGAATGTCAAGTTCTCCAGTCATCCTAATAAAAACACAGCAAATAAGATGTCGTCCTGTTTGTATTCATTATCAGTTCTTACATGCACACACTCTTGCATTAAACATTAGACAGCCTCTGATGTCTGCTTAACAGTTTAATCCCCCCCTTCACCATTCAGCCTGTCATAATAAAACCAGCCAAGCACACAAAGTCAAATATAAGCACTGAGAGGGAGGGCGTGCATGCGTTCTTTCGTTCGGCGCTTCGCTTCGTTCGCGCGAGTCGGAGAGGAAGCGTCGTGATCTCCCCTCTTCACCTCGCACTCACGCAGGGCCGATCGCACCGTACGCCTCAAGTGTGACACTTCAATTCAATCTTCCCAGCGTGCCGAGGCCGGCCTATCAGCTGGCTGCAGGACGAGCGCGGCGTGCATGCGGCAGGACGATAGCAGGCCCTTCAAAAGACCCCCTCCTCTGGAGCCCCTACAATGGAGCCCACTTCTGTCAACAAAGCACTGAACGAAGGAACCCACATACCTACTCTATGGAAAAGATTAACTGTAGCAAATCCCTTTAGCCTGCCCTCAACACCACCTTCCTCGACAACACAGCCCTTCTTCCTCTTCTGGTTTTGTTTTTTCTATACATGCAAGTCATTTTCCGGATGCTGATCTGGAAGGTGAGTGTTAAAAATGAGGAGAAGGGTTTAAAAGCAATTGATGAAACTAATAGGAAAGACAAAATGAGAATCTCTTTATCGTGTTAGTTGTTCGACATGACAGCGATGAGAGCAAATGGAAAGACTTTTGCTTTTTCCTAGGAAAAAGACACATTAATCTCACCCATGTCTCTTCTGGAGCCCCAAGAAAAGGTCTTTTCTGAAACTGCTCAGAATTGCTAATATTCCCAGGATAAGACAGAAGTAAGATGTCTCAATGTGAACTCAAAAATTTCACATCAAAAACCAATACACCTGCTACGCTATTCACATAGTCTCTATTTTTAGAACTTCAAGATGTTTTAGGAGAAACATCTAAGACAATGGTGAGTTTCAGAAGAGATCTCAGCAATGTCTCAAATGATGAACTCAAATGTTTCCCATAAAAAAAAAATAAAAATAAAAAATCCTTAAACCAGTTATGCTATTCACATATTTTTACAATATTCCATAAAAATATATTCCGTAAAAAGATACTCAGACATTCTGTATTTTATTTTTAAGGCATTTAGGAGAAACATCTGAGACCTGATATATAGGTTTAGAAGAGATGGCAACAATATCTCAATATGAACTCAATGTTCCCAACTCCTTAAACAAGCTATGATGTCCACATATTTTTCTAGCAGTTGACATAATGTCTATTTTATTTCTCCAAAGGAACTTTAGAAGAAACATCTGAGACAATGGTGATTCTTAAATGTAACATACCTGAAGCCTCCATTATTTAAAAAAATAAATAAAAATAATCACCTTCCTGATCAATCCATTTCTACTGTAGAATCTATAGGAAAAACACATATAAGATCTCATTAATATCTCAGATTATTCTCCTAAACAGCAATGAGATCGCAAGGAGATCTGAGAGACCCCAGCAGTCTTCACAAGATCTCATGTGTGTCAAATATTTCTCATCAACACTATTTTTCTGATTCTGAATGTCGTGAAAATAATCTACTTCCAGTATGTTTTTTATACTCTGGCCCTAATTGTTGTACAACATGTTCATTGTAAGGAATTTTAGGAGAATCATCTAAAACAACTGTGATATCAAAATAAACAAAGCTGAGACCTCATTAAGTCTCCCGAGCTATAAAAGAGCAATTCCTCTTCCTCTGGGAAGTGAAAGAGCTGGACAATAGGAAAGAAGGGAAAAGCAGTGTAGCTGAATGCTTGAAGAGTGAAGCACTGAAGCTCTCCGAAAACTACTTCACAATGGCAGTGATCCATTGCAAATACAGTTTAATATAGAGAGAGCACATCCAACGGCTCGCGCGCCGCGTGGGTTGAAACCACATGGCCATTTCTCCATTAATTCCGGAGAGGAAGAGAAAGAGAGAGAGAGAGAGAGAAGAGAGAGCAGGGAAATACGAAGTGACTTGCATGTCACCAGTGCGAGGTGGAAAAGCTCTACAAACAGTTCAATACCGCTGCCACTGTCCAAACAGCCCGCTCCACTCATTAATTTTAAAAAGTTGTGTGAATCTGCCTTGAACAGTAAATATTTAACCAGCACTCTGCATCGGCTGGCCCTCGTAAGCTCAACTTTAAACACATACACACATGCAGGCGCTCAGACATGTATGCACCGAGAGCGGCTGAAAACTAATTACCAGAGGCAGAGCCACTTGTCGGCCGCCATAAGAAATAGAAGGTCAAGAGAGTCAGTTCGGCTCTGACAAACAGTCACGCTACTGAATGATACAAATTAGCCATAGGGCAACTCTCTCGCTCTGCCATTACGCGCCAGGAGAGAAGAGAGCGGCGTGATCCATACATCAGCGTGTGATCGTTAAGATGCTCGAAAAGGGAATGCTATGAATACAAGAGTCGCTGGAATGAGGCGGACTTTCTTACAGGGGACTTAATGATGTGTTTCTCGAGCCCTTTAACCATATACTGTGAATATTCCAGCAGCTCCTTCAAACTTTGTTTCATTATTGACCTCTGGCCCGAGGAGGATCTGGCAAAGCAGATGCGGAGCGATGCAGTAACGCTGCATATGAAATGTTCTGGTGCAAAGTCGAGCGTTGGCTTGATGGATTTCTGGGTTCGGCTCGACGATTTAGCAGCCGTGCCTCTTGGACTTTAAATGACAGGAAATATTTTACCTCCTCTTGTGACGGCGTGAAACGTATCAATCTGACCGGACGGAGAGGAGAGGGAGGGTCATTTTGGGGAAATGAGAGCTGGTTTGCGGATGGAGCGATTGATAGTTCAGAGAGAGAAAAATGCTACTGGGGGAGCGGGAGTCTCTGGTGATCGCCGCAGACTGATGGATGACCAATGGGGTGTGATTTGCAGGGATGACTTGATAAAGAAGATGAGTGAACATCAGTGAGAGTTTAAAAATGAGTAGTGGGAAAAAAAAAGAGTCAAGTATGAGGGAAAGTCACATTGTAAACTTCACTTCTTGAAGTTGTACCGCAGCAGAAGTGATATTAAAAGATGAAATGGTTGGGGTTGTGGCTTGGTGGTTGTGGCACATCATGTGTTCGAATTTGGCCAATACTGAGTAGTTGTTGCTTGGAGATGAACAACGGTTAATTCTGATTTGAATTAATCTGAAACTACTTTCGTTGGTGAAAATAGACAAAACAATTGTATAAATGCAAGCTACTCAATATTAAATTCTTATACACATTCAGTTTCTGCAGAAATGTAGAAATATTGCACTATGAAAATGCACTTTTTGGTGCTTTTGGTAGCGAACGCATAGTTTCTCATGCATTTGTGAGAAGATGCAAATGTTTTGCAAGAGAACGCAAAGTTTCTCAAGGTAACACAATGCTTTTGCAAGTGAATGCAAATGTTTTGCAAGAGAATGCAAAGTTTCCCAAGGGAACACAGTACTTTTTGCAAGAGAACACATTTTTTTATGAGCAAACACGTCTTTTGAGAGAATGCAACAATTCTTGGGGAAGCGCAGTACATTTGCGAGAAAACAAACATTTTATGGAGGAATTCAAAAGCATTGAAATATATATATATATATATATATATATTCTCATCTCTTATTTTTTTCATTCACCATGATATGTAGGGGCTCTGTATATTTCCAATGAGCCTGGGTTGCCATGCTAATCACAATTTTGTAGTATAGTTAATACTACAGATAACTACAGATGTTACTCCTTTACTTACAGTTTAAGTAATTTTCAGAGTCTTAAAATCTGTTATTTTTTACATTAACATTTCGACTAATGTCAGGTTACCACATGTTGTAGCATATTAAATGGTCTATGGCAGAAACAATGGCTACAATGGGATTTTTCACACACAACTACAAAAATTCAGAATATGCTGTAAGCAAACGTACATAACCTCAACATGTGATTCTGGGGAGTTTCTGGTGTCAGCACGTCTTCACAGTTTGGCTAATGTCTGACCTGGTGCTCACAGTCATGAAGTAATGGCCTAATCGTATAGGCCACCTGGTGTTCATTTAAACTATAGGAAATATCCCACACACACAAATCCACGCATGAATACCAGCACCGAGCACTCCCACAGCCAGCTGCAGACCACTATTTGATGGAGAAAGCGTGTTTCTGGTTAGCACGGCCACAGGAGTGAAATCCTGAAAATCCCAAAGTCAGATCCTCACCATTAACCAAATTCAATTTGTCATTTGAGTAATTATCCATGATGGTAAGAGCCCAGCGATCATTCCTGATGAAGAGGGAAAATAGAGGATGAAAGACAGAAAGGGAGAGAAGGAACGTGAAGAAAATAAAGGTGGAAGACATCAGAAATTGTTCCTCAGCTAGCTGCTGTGATGTGGTGAGCGGGAGGACAAACACACAGACACACACACACAAACGTAGTGTTTGTGCCAGTATGGACGGCTGTGTGAAGCTGTCCTGGGACTGGTGGGAGAGAGAAAGGCTCGCTAGTTCTTGGCAGAGCGGCTGAACATCTGCATTTGGGCGTCACAAGGGGAAAACCATGTTCTTCAGAGAACCGGCCTCGCGAGCTCCGGGTAGAATACATTTGGAGGTCAGTGTGTGTGGAACAGGAATTATCAAAGAGAAAAAAAGTCAAATGAAAGGAAAAGAAAGTGTCCAAACATGCAGAACGGACCACGGAGTCACGACCCGAACACAAAGCGAGAGACAAAACGCCTGTAAATGTCAGAGCTGCAAACGCTGCATATTTGCACACTTATCTAACCAGCTCTGAGAATTCACCATAAGTTGTTTACATACATCTTTAATCGGCTCAATATCAACATTTCAAAGAACGCCTGAACATGCACGAGTGCTGAAATGCGAAGGCGATCCAAACCCATGCGGTTTCCTTTTGCTTGGGTTGGATGGTCAAACATGGACATGTGTTGTCTAAATTAGTACTAACTTTCTTAATCATCACTTTTGTCTCGCGCACAGATAATCACACGTGCCTGCTGTCTTCCAGCTTCGGCAGAAACGTTAATTACGAATGATTAAATATCTCTCTCCCGCTTGGAGACGGAGGTATATCTCCGGCTCGCTGTCAATCAAACACAACATACGCACACCAAAACCTTTCCACTGCATCACAGAGCAGTATGTGCTCAAAAACTTCTTATGTTTCTTTCCCACATTTCCAAACAGAGCCGAGCTGAGGAGTTATCTGAATGCATAAACTTCAGGTGTCAACAGCGGTGGGAAGAGAATAAAGCAGAAATCAATCAATAAATCAATAAAAATAACTTGTCTTTCTAGGGCACATCATTTCTGGGTCTGGAGAATGAGATTATGCCCATGCCTGGTTTTGCTAATTATGTAAGGGAATACTCGGATCCTTGAGCTGTCTATCAGAGCGCTACCCCAGGTGATCCAGAAATGAATGTTTATCTTGGACCTTCAAAAGGAAATGACATCATGAAGGCGTCCAGAAAACAGGAAGAAAAGATGCTGCTGGCAATTATAGTCTGTGAGAAGAAGAGGGAAGAGAGTTGAGCTACAAAAAATAAAGGAATGAAGATAAATATTAAGTATATTATTCATATTAATATTATGTTTCATTTTATTGAAAATCTTGTTTTTATGCTTCATTTTATTACAGTAGTTTTTTTCTTTTTTGCTTTGTTAACTAATTATTTTAATAAAATAATAATGTATACTTTAATAATAATTTATAATAATAATAATAATAATAATGTTTATTATTATTATTGTTTTTGTTATTGATGTTGTTGTTGTTGTTGTTAAAGTATAAAATGATGAATTTCAGAATAAAATGTTTGTTTTTTTAATCCCAAATTGTAAGATTTGTTGGTATTAAAGGTGCAATAATTTCAGATTTATCCAGGTGAACTGGACAATATTATTGGGAAGATCCTGCCAAATGTTATCCCACTGGGAATTTTTTTTATTCATCTGACAAGTGTGCTTCTGCTTTATCAAACACTGGAAAAATTAAAGACATTTTATGAATTTCCTGCGAAGCAAATTATTGGGATTATAAAAAAAGAGCTGAATGAATGAATGAATGAATGAATATATACATAAATGGATGGATGGAATATTAACACATGCAAAGGTTAGAAAAATTATTATTATATTAGTAATATTCCGTTAATATATTTACATCTGTAAAGTTGTATGTATGTAAATTGGTTTACATTTTACAAGCTATCCATACATTCATAATTTTCATGTGAGTGTCTATCCAAAAGACAAAAGAAAGAAAGAAAGAAAGCTGTGCATGGGCACAAACGCCCCAGCAGGCATGGCTCTGAAGGACAGGTGATGATTTGTGCGGTTATAAGCACTAAGAGCCGCAGGACTGTATTTCCAGTCACTAGACTGTGGTTTACTCTTCTGTGAGATCTGCTCAGATAATACAGACCTATTTCACTCCACACAATCACGTGTCTGTCACTCAAAGCATTTTAAGAGAATTTTATTAGCACCTCATATGCGGCTAATTTATGATCCACTAGCAAAGACCGACATGAACTAAAACATGAAATAATGTTTTATTATTTTGAGTCAAATATCACCTTGCCTTATTCTCAAAGTATCAAGGTTGGAAATATATCTGTTCACAATGAGCTTGAGGCCATTGTTTATGCACCAGACACAAGCAGATATGTATTTGTACAAGTATACAGGAAGAAACGGCTTTAGGGCTGCATGATATTTCTGTGATATACATTAAAAGAAAATCACATTTGTTAAAAAGGACTATAAAACTTACTGCTCATACCTGAAAGGTTTTAACTTTAGTAGAGGGTCTCTAAAAAGCATATTTAGCCGGCAAGAGTTATATCCTTTATACTTAAAACAGGACTGCTGCGGAACAGTTATCCAGTGATGGTATCAGAATATAATAATAAATGCATTACATATAATGTATATGTATGAATAAGTTCAAAAATTATTGTTATTATTTTTTGTCCTATTATTATTATTATTATTACACACATACATACATATACATACACAAACATATCAATAAATAAAAAATAAACAAAGAATACCATGGTATACTACAGTGGTATATTTTGTTGGTGTAAATAAAATAACTAATATTTAATTATATATACATATATGTATATATGTATGTACATATATGTATGTATGTATACATATATATATATATATATATATATATATACACATATATGTATGTATGTGTGTGTGTGTATATATATATATATATATATATGTAATACATGAGTAAATTATGTACTGTAAGGTACTGTATTATCATCAGGCTACTGTCTAAAGACTTATGGAATTACCCTGGTTTCCCATGGTATATTTTTAAGGATTATTATAAGTTTCCCTCTCTCTCTCTCTTTTTTCATATTTAATGCATCCCCCGTTTCTCTCTCGCCATCTGCCCTCCCCCCTCTAACATTCTGGAATTTTCATGAGACAGGACAAAAATGGGCATTTCCCTTATTACCATCTCACAGTGGAAATCAAATATGCAAGGGAAGTAGTGTATACACTAATTAGTGCGGAATTCATAATTACTGTGCTCATTGATGGAGATACATTTGAATACGTTCGGGCCCTCGGGGACCCGCGCAGGCTGTCCAGAATAGGCAGAGAGAGAACAGGAAAAAAAAAACTGCCCTCAGCCCCTTTTTCTTCTGGAAATTAGGGATCTATGGCATGCCGTAGCGCCGCGCGACGAAAGATCCAAAGTACCCACAATTTCTTTAAATATAATTAATCAAGTGGAGCGTGTAACCTAATGAATGTATTTGATAACAGGGCCTATTCAAATATGAGCTTTATCTGGCTGCTGTTGGGTTTGCTAAATGCGTCTGCAGCGGCAGGAAACGCAGCGCTGCGATGCTTCCTGTTCGTGTCTCCTGCGTGTCAGCCGTGTACATGCTCGTCAACGAGAGGAGGGGAGACGTGACAGCAAAGACGCTCACTTTAATTGCTGTAGATTAATAACAATTAGAGATGCTGGGTAGAGCAGAAACATCACAGCCCTGGGATGACACACACACACACACACACACACACACACACACACACACACGTCCAGCTTTCCTGAACTCTTATTATCTTGATGACATTCAAGATCTTCAAGATATTCAAGATATATTATTGTTATCAATAATAATGATAATAATAATACTGTGGTGTTACCTGGTTCTTTTGATGGTGCATTTATAATGCACTGGTACTTCTATATAGGTATTATATATACATTGTGCTGATTGATTACCACATCACACAAGCATTATGGTATATATACCATGGTATATGCATATGATATAATAATACCATTTTATTGCCAGGGTATGTATTTATGAATGTACATATGAATGTATGAATGTATGTATGTATGTATGACTGTACTGTATGTATGAATGAATGAATGGATGCATACATACATTATATATATATATATATATATATATATATATATATATATTCTTTTAATAATCTTTAAATAATATTATATAGACATTTAATACTAATAATAAAAAATTACAAAAACACACCAATTGACTAAAATAAAAATGAAAATAAAAACGTACAAATTAATTCAAAATCTATAATTGTATCACAATGATAGTAAACTGCATCACCATCATCATTTTAGGTTGCGGTTGTTTATTATAATTATTTATAATAATTATTATTCAGTGGGATATCTATTAATAAATAGTTATGCCACTGTTAAATAAGTAAATAAATAAATAAATAAATATGTATGGTGAATGTATTTCATAACACTAACTAACAGTTACCAAAACTACCATGGTATTTTTTTTTTAAATTTATTAATTTTAAGTGTTAAAAGTGCAAATAAAAATCAGGATGAATCTATGTGCTGGTGTACAGACAGTTACTTGCCCCCAGTATGAAGTGCTGTACTGTGTTAAAGTCCAGTTGGGGGTAAACTGCCCTGGCAGCCGCTGCTGGTCCAGCGCCCAGAATCTGAAAAGATGATGCCCATCGCCAAGCAGCGCCCAGCGGGTAACTGGAGACATGAGCCTGGAACTCTGGACAGACTGCAGCCAGGAGGAACATGCACTTATAAAACATACATTTGAGCAGTATTTTTGTCTGAATTTATCTACTTTTTAATCTATCTGTGCACTATTTTTAACATTTTCTGCACTGACAGTTGGAGAAAATCTTGGAAATTTCTGGAATGGATTTAAATATAGCGAAATACAGAGAGCCTTGAACTGTGCTGAAAAAGTGCTGTAACCAGTTATTGTTTCATATGGTTCAACTGTCTCTCCCAGCACCTGTCTCCAATGTGATAAGTCTGTCTGACATGATAGTATGTGTTTCATCTCCCCGCTGATGGTGTGACTGGAGCTCCTCGTGAACTCCACCTCTGCGCTAATGACGCGGCTGGGAAGTTTTCTGTAATGAGGCCCCACATAGGAGCTCTTGCAGTTGAGATTGCACATGCAGCCATATGTGGGGCCATTGTTGCATGCATTAACATACGGCAGGTCAAGTTAACATATGCAGACTAAGAAATGACTAATGACTTATCACATGCATATTATTTTTGGACTTTCCTAAGAGCGTGTGACCTTTCAGAGGAGCATGTGAGAACGCGAGAAGAAAAGAAATTAGTTTGTGCCTCATCAACTGTCATGATTCCCATGAAGAAAGACAGGAGGAGGTAAAAATGTGAAATGACATGTTTAGAAAGGAGAAGAACAAGTAGAAGCAGTTTGAGAATGAATAACAAGGATCTAATTACACCATCAATTATTAAAAGAAGCTAAATCCAATTAAAGTTAAATTTAGCTAAATCAATCAATCTATATCTACCTATCTATCTATCTATCTTAAAGAGACCAATAAACGTTCAAACTTCAAACATTTGTCGTGTCTTGTTTTTAACTTTTCTAGTTAAAAATTGGTCATATAAATTTCAAAACATTTTAATTCTACGTCATTACATTCAAATTCGAATAGTGATTAAATTAACTTCAGAAACTGAACTGGAAATTACAATGCATTCTCAGCAGTTGCAGCATAATGTTGATAAAACCACAAAAACAAAAAATAATTTCCACTTGTCCCTCCTTTTCTTAAAAAATAAAAAATAAATAATAATAAAAATAAATAATACATTTATATAAATTACACAACTGTATAATTATAATATATATATATATATATATATATATATATATAATATTATATTATTATGTATTATATAATACAGCATATAATAATATTTGTATTATTATATAATATAGCATTTTAAAATATTTATTCATTTATTTATTTATTTATAATACATATATATATTAAATATAAATAATTGTATTACTTTGAGATCAAACTTGTATTTGGGTGTTGTTGTATATATTTTTTTGGGAAGCCCGTTAAAACCCAGAAACCCTAAAACCTAAATGACTGTAGGAAAAAAAATATTATTTAAACAGCTTTACAAACCCAAATATATATGTTTTAGGAGAAGAAATAATGTAAGTGCTTTTATAAAACTATAAACTTCACATTTCTGTTTTAAATCCTGAAAAAAATTGTCCCTATTCACTGGAATTGAGCTTAACTTGTATTTAACTAAAGAATACACCCACACTAAAAAGAAAAAAAAAAAAAGGTGAAGAAACAATTCCTGGTAAACTATTACAAAGAATCGGTAAGTGACACAATGAATTAAACATGAAATTCTGAAAAAAAAAAAAAAAAAAACTGAAATAGTATTTTCTTGTATAATAATCATTGTTTAATGTACAGCTTTTTAATTTTTTTTAAAAAAAAAAAAGCTTTTTACAATGCAATATGCACTAACATGCTCCCTTTAGGGGTAGATAAGTTACACAAGTGAGGGTACTGTTACAGGTACAAGTTTTGCACATTTCTTTCTGAGAGTGTTGGATGTATTCGTTGTATGAGGTTTATTGCTTGTATTGAGTGTATTGGCGGTGAGGAGAAGCTTTCATTTGGCAGGCTGTAAAAATGTCTGTTTGTGTGTGTGTGTGTGTGTGTGTCAGGGCTTGCGTTTTTGTGATGGAGGAAGCAGGTATTAGCTCAGAGACCTCGGTGGTCCCTGCTAGCCATTAGTTTCCCCTACAGCTGCAGTAAGATCCGCACAGTGAATCTGCCACACTGCCTCATTCATCAGCCACCCCATCCGCACCAGCACACACACATTCCAATAACACACACACACAGCTCACCGCTCGCTAGAACTTCAGCACGTCGACTGCAAAGCGTTCCAACACAGAGAGAGATGAGCAGAAAGGAAAACACGGCGTGATGAAAGCCGTTGTTTATTACTTACGATCGGCACGCTTGCGGTTCTTTCATGCTCTCAACTGAAGCGTCTCCGGTCAACGGTGCAACTTCCTGCCGCCCGCCTGTCTTACAGGAAGTGTTTAAATGTTGGCAGGAGAATTGTGGAATGGCCTGTGGAAACAGAGAAGACGGGGTCAGACCCGAGAGGTCAGCTGTCGAGACCCGCTGTATCTTTGTCTTTCTCCCTCACTGTCTTTCTGTGGGCCTGATGCTACATTATTTGCTAAAGCACATTCGTACTGTCAAATCAGCCGGCCTGCAGCCGGTTGCACAAAACTAAGTAAAGATCACTGGTTTATTTGTTTATTTATTTTCAGATTAAGGGGTTTTGTGCTGCTGTGTTATATTCAGTTTATGTTTCAGTTTTCAGTGAAGAACATTTCACCTTCAAAGGGATCAAATAACATGTAAATTTTGCTTGGCTGCAACATCGTCTGGCAAACAGCCTACAATTCGGCACCTGAACAATTTTATAAGTGTATTGTTTTGTAAATCTGTCATAAAATGCCGTTTTTTCCCCTTCTTTGTCGCATGCAATTTGAACGTTAGTATTTGTGTAATTACAGCTCGTTTTAACCAAAGAGGTCAAATGCTTTGTGATACAAGAGTTCATTACTATATAAAATGAACAAAAGCTTGCACCTTAAAACACCATAAAGGACTACTGAACTCATTGCAAAATGAAAACCTACAGAAACTTTCACTTTTACTTTCACATTCTAAAGTATTATAAAAATGATTGTTCAAACTCTACATTCTGATTGGTTGAAGCATTGTCTAGTAATCATAAACAGTATATATTTGTCTTATGAACTATATGTGACCCTGGACCACAAAACCAATCTTAAGTCACTGGGGTATATTTGTAGCAATAGCCAAAAATACACTGTATGGGTCAAAATTATAGATTTTTCTTTTATGCCAAAAATCATTATGACATTAAGTAAAGATCATGATCCATGAATATATTTTGTAAATTTCCTACTGTAAATATATCAAAACTTCATTTTTGATTAGTAATATGCATTGCTAAGAATTTCATTTGGACAACTTTAAAGGCGATTTTCTCAATATTTAGATTTTTTTGCACCCTCAGATTCCAGATTTTCAAATAGTCGTATCTCGGCCAAATATTGCCCTGTCCTAACAAACCATACATCAATGGAAAGCTTATTTATTCAGCTTTCAGATGATATATACATCTCAATTTTTTTTTTAAAAAATGACCCTTATGACTGGTTTTGTGGTCCAGGGTCACATATATTACTAAGCAGATTGTTTTGTGAATCTGTCACAGTATAATGCAACTTTGTAAAAATATTTTTTTTTGTGCAACCAACCCTACTTCTCTGTCATATTTCTGCTCTTGACCTCAAGAATCCACTTTATTGCAGAAAACCTACTTTAAAAACTACTTCATTCTTTATATTTTGTGATAAAAGAGATCACTACTGTGTGAAAATATACTGAAACTTTCAACTTGAGACAGCATTTTAAAAATAATTGTTCCCACTGGTTGCAGCACCGTCTGGTAATCAACCTATAATTCTGCTCATGAACTACTAAGCTGGTTGTTTTGTGAATCTGTCACAGTTTAATGCAACTTTCCAAAGGCAATGTTTTTGTGCAGCTGGCCCTACTTGCCTGTCGTATTTGGGCTCTTAAACTTTAATATCCATTTAATTGCAGAACATTTCACTTTTAAAGGGGTCAAATCACATGAAAACGACTTTTTCCTGAATCTTTTGCAACAAAAGAGTTCATTGCAATATGAAAATATACAGAAACTTTCAATTTAATACAGAACTATAAAAAGAATTTTTTAAAATCTGGTTGGTTGCAACATTTGACAACCATAAACAGCCTACAGTTCAGCTCATAAACTGTAAATGGATTATTTTGTGAATCTGTCACAGTATAATGCAACTTTGCAAAGGAGCTCTACTTCTCTGTCATGTGCAGTTTATGCTCTTGAAATTTAGTATGCGTTTAATTGCAGAACATTTAACTTTTAAAGGGGTCAAATTTACTTTTTCATTAATCTTTTGGGATAAAAGAGTTCACTGCGATATGAAAATATACAGAAACATACAGCATTATAAAAAAGGTTTGTTCCAACTGTAATTTCTGATTGATTGCAATATTGCCTGGCAATAGTGAACAGCCACAGTTCAGCTCATAAACTATTTTTCTATGTGGGTTATTTTGTGAATCTGTCACAGCATAATGCAACTTTGCAAAATAAACTTTTTTCCTTGTTTTTTTTCTTTTTGCAATCAGGTCTTACTTTTCTGTCATATGCAGTTTATGCTCTTGAACTTTAGTACCTATTTAACCACAGAACATTTCACTTTTAAAGCGGTCAAACTACTTTTTCCTCAGTCTTTTGAGATAGAAGTATTCATTGCAATATGAAAATATGGAATAAAAAAACACACAAATACTTAACTTTTAAATGGGTCAAAAAGTGTTCATTACAGTGTGAAAATACACAGAAATTTTCACCTTATAACATCATAAAACATTATAGAAAGAATTGCTTCGACTCTAATCTGATTGGTTGTAATTGTGAACGGTTGTCATAAACTATATTACCAAGCGGACTGTTTTGCAAAATTGTCAGTAAATTGCAATCTTGCAAAGGAGCTGTTTTTGAAAGGCAAAAACAGTTTTTTGAGGAGTGCAAACCATATTAGACCTGAAAACAAATCATTCTTACTAATTCCACATGCAAAGTCAACATGAAATCAATGTTTACTCTTTATTTTCATAATGCATGTTTGGAATCATCAAATAATCCATGCATAATATTCTTAATATGCATACTGTAATATTTAATAAAAATGATTTGGTCCACGTATTAAACAACTTTCCTTGGCTGCCTGACGTCACCGAGAGGTGAGGGCAGTGAAAATTTTAACCAATAAGTGTTACCTGTCGACTCGACTTCACGATCCAATCAATTCCCGATAAAATGATGTCCTGTCCCTTATTGAATGGAACATGTCTGTGAGAATGATACAGAAAGTAAGAAATATCACATTCCAGCAATATAATTGTGTAGCAAATACAGTTTCACATTGATTTTAAAGACACAGCAGTACAAAAATGCTTAGTTTAAGTGTCAGACAAAGGGTGGAAAACAGTCATTAAAAAATTAATTATGACTGCTTTGGTGCAAAAAAACACTAACATTATAAGTGGACCTCAGGGGAAAAAATAAAACAAAATATATATTTATGATATGACCCCTTTAATAAACTGCAATGAGGTTACAATTACGAATAAAAGCATTTTTTTGATTCGTGCCAGGATAATTGCAGCTCTCGCAAATAAAACACAAAGCCCTGGCCCTTAATTTTGATCCTGGAATGAGCATTTCTTTGTCACACTTCACAAACACTCAGATAAATTAAATAACCGTGTGTGCAGTAAAAGGAAAATATGTGCCTATACTGCCAGAGCAGTCTTATTTAAATTGGATGGGAAATTAGTGAAAAAGGCCTGGTCATTTTCGTGGAGAGAGCCGATCTGATGGCTGGCGTAATTATCCCGCTAAAGCGGCTAACTGACATGTATGGTCACATAGGTCAGTTAGTGTAAGACAGATTTTTCCCCTCTCCCAGTGCTTACTGAGACTCATTAAGTCCTTTAGACCAAACAGAGATAA
>JAFVLL020002208.1:25127-79650 GCA_021397915.2 Tor tambroides | reverse complement strand
ACGCAGAGAGATAACTACAAGCAAGCAGACAGTTTCGAAAAGAGCCTGGAAATCCCGCAGCACCACCGAAGTGGGTCTTCGTTTAGAGGAATAGACGGCGCGGATGGGATCGCGGACCGCAGCGGCGGGTTGTAGTGTATGACATGATTGACATTTGCTGGCTTTGGCTAGCCTCCAAGCTAACGCATACGTGCCTGTATTGAATATGATTACGCATCGCTCCAGTAAAGTTATTGTAAGCCAATTTGACATTACACAGTTTACACAAAACTTTTCCGTTTCCTTCTAATTCAAAATAATCCCACACCTTGCTGGTCTTTCGCGTGGTCACTTCTAGCTTGCCGTAACTGACATGAAGAAAACGGATAGGTCTGAGGTAAAAATGTAGTTTCCGCCCAGATGCGCTTTTAAAAATATTTATATATTTAAATAGTTTGATATGTATTCTTTTTCAAAAGTTTTATTTTAAAATGTAAAGTTAAAATGATGGTAATTTGAATGATAAAATCATGGGTTTTTTTCTCTCTCGTGTAGTCGACTATTGTTTTCAGTGTTGACTAGCAGGAGCTGTACCGTTTAGTCGACTAGACCCGCACATCCCTACAATATAACATCAATTAGTTTCACGAGTGACATTTGGAGTGTGAGTATGTCCCATGACCATGTTGAGCCTCACTGCGCAGTTTATTAATCAAAACTTCGAACTACAAAAAGTTCTCAAGAGTTTTCAGGATCACACACTGCGGAGGTTCTTGCTGCTGCATTCAGCGACATGTTTCGTGCATGTGGAATCCCGAAGGAAAAGGTGCACGTTATTCTAAGGGATAATGCAAAGAACATGGAAAAGGCCATGAGGGACGCCAATCTACCCAGCCTGCCGTGTATGGCGCATTCACTCCAGCTTGCTGTGGCCGAGGGAATTATGTCACAATGCAGCATCGCTGATATAATTGCCTCAGGAAGACGCATCGTCGGTCATTTCCCGATTGCAAAGTATTCATAAACAGCTGGGCTAGCCTATCAAGAGACTACAGCAAGATATACCTACCAGGTGGAACAGTACTCTATACATGTTGCAGAGTCTGCTGGAACAGAAACGCGCTTATGGAGCCAACTATGATTTACCCACCATGTTCACCGGCAGCCAGTGGAAATTAGCGGAAAATATGATTTCGCTACTCGCCCCATTTGAAGAGCTCACCCAACAGATCAGCTCATCAACTGCATCGGCTGCAGATGTCATACCATCGATCAGAGCTTTAACTCGTCTTCTAGAGAAGGACTGCAGACACTGACCATGGAGTAAAAACTTCAAAAGCCACGTTGTTGGAAACGGTCCAGAAAAGATTCCGTGACACTGAATCTGAGCGCCTGTATAGCATCGCTACAATCCTTGATCCGAGGTGAGAAAACTTAATTTATACATTCTTCCCAGTCGTGTGTGTGTGTGTGTTGCTGTGTCGCTGTCAGAGCAGGCAAATGAGTATTGAAAACGTTTAAATTCAGAATAGATAGAAACTGGAACATTTATATTTTTGATTATTCTTGTAGGCTCCTTAATTCATATTGCAAGAATCTTGCAAGAATTCATCTTTGCTTTAAATGATTGATAAAAGGAGCTATTACAGAAATGAATACAGTGTTATTGTGTTATTCCTTAGGCTGGTATTTCCTTAGTTAAATAAAATTTACTGTAAAAATAAGCACATCTTTTTGGGAGTATGCTAGGCTGACTAATCAACAAGAGCCAGGCATAACCTTTGAAATGCATTAAATCATAGAACTTTTTTTTCCCTCAAGTTCTCTGTGCTGTTGCATATTTCTTTTCTAAAATGGATCAACTGTAACCCAATCACTGACGTATTTCTGACTATGATTTTTGATAAATTCATATTCAATTCAAATGAATTCATGAATGTTTTGTTTTCTTGTTAATAAAAAGGTACAAGGACAGATTTTTTCCCTGACGCACTCAAGCCCCAGATACGTGGACTGCTTTCTGATGTCCTGGCCACTGGACTGGAGCAGCAGGATGGTGTGGCGAGTTTGGCTGCCAACGGATCCGAACCCCCAGAGAAAGTACCACGAACTGGCTCCTTGCATGCTATGTATGCTGAGTTGCTGGATGGAGATCAGGAACATGGTGGCAGTGGCATCAGCTCAGTATCACTGAAGTTGAACCTCTAACTATCAGAGCCAATAATCCCACAAAATGGACAGCCTCTTGTTTTTTGACAGAACAATAAAAGCCGCTTTCCTGCTCTCGCACAAGCAGCGCGAACCTACCTCTGTGCCCCGTGCACAAGTGTTGATAGCGAGCGACTTTTTAGCACAGCAGGAAATATAATAGATGAGAAGTGCAACAAGCAGACAGCCAAAAATGCAGAAATGCTTATATTTATAAAGAAAAATCTTCCATTGATGCTTAAGAAGTAAGCTACTAATGTTTATCCACCCTTTCTCATTCTCTACCTCATTGTTGCTCTCTCTACTCCTCTCTCTACCTCTCTAAATGCCCACAAAATCTGACTGAGCTTCTCAGGGGGAAAAAAAAACACCCCAAAAAATGTAACTACTTCAGAATTTATCATTGATTCATAATGCAGAAGTATCTATTAGTGTTAACTGCCTTTCTTCTTGACATCCCAAGAGATGTGAACTTGCAATGACTTGTTAGGCCTGCCCTGCGAAGCGAGTTAAAGTTGTAGATGGATATAGGCAGATACCGATATGGTGATACAAGTTGTTTGTTATTTGTATTTTTTTATTTATTTTTGTTGTGCACTTTATTACCTGTGGTCCTTAAAGGTCCCATATTGTACACCTTTCTGGAGTTTTATTTTAGGTTTTGATGTCCTTAAGAATATATATTCGCGGTATAATTACCAAAAACCATCTCAATATATTTTTACAGCTACTTTCTCATGAGCTCTGATAAAAACGGGTCGATTTGGCCTGTCTAATTAATATTCATGAGCCTATCTTCTGATTGGGCTGTTGTTTTCTGAGTGACGCACCGCTAGGCCAACCACAGGTAACTGGGGTCATGTAGGACCGACGTCACAATTACATCACCGCGCTAAGCTGTAAGTAAAACAAAGGGAAAATTGCCCTGGAGGTGGCCCATTCAAACCAACGCAGACTTGGCTACATAAGGAGCTAATATCATCTTGTTGTGATGTTGGGTGCCAGAATCGACCTAATACAGCCTCAAATGAGAAATTTGATCGCATATGTTACCTGCTGCCACTGCCAAACAAAAACCGACGACAGCTGTGGTGAAACGAGATAAAACGAGCGGACTGGACAGAAACGATCGTCAAAAATTTTCGCATTTATAGCGCACGCTTCTTATCAGAAAAGGTTCAATAAAGTAGTCTTTTGTTGTTATGGGCGCGTCTGAAGATTTCTTGCATCTCACGACTGTCGTGTATGAAATAATGTCTGTGTACATGTGTGTAAAACAGCAAAACTGACGATTTATATATAATCATTTGTGATTGTATACACTGTTGTGATTAATTGTGGCTGGAATAATATTGTAGCAGTAAAAATAGTTGCCTGCTGAAATCTAAATTTACATATTTCATATTTACATCTTCGTCATGACTAGATAGACACAGTGAGTTTGTCTTTACTATACATGTTAGACATGATCCACCTCATAGTAACAGTCCTGTCGGATCGTCCATCCTTTGAGTGAGAGTGTACAGTAACGTTACAGGTCGGCCGATCTGGTTTCGTCCGTTAAAGTGAACCTTTTTGACATGTTTCCGTGTTGTTGTTGCTCATGGATGCAATGCTCTCTGGGGGTTTGGCAAAAGGACGGAAGGCGGTGCTCGGGAAGTTGTTCGGACGTCACATTTTTACGGAAGTCACAGCTCTTGAAAAAACACAGCAACTTTATGCAGGCTGTGTGCACTTTACGGTGGACTGACTGTTTTGAAACTTATATGGTAGTTACATAGCCCCTAGATCACTGTTATCATGAAAAAAGCCAGGAAATTTCAGTTTTGACAATATGGGACCTTTAAAGTAAATTAGAAGAACTGAGGGCTGACTTGAAAAACTGACTTGAAACAATTTTGGCAATAGCCTTTTTTTTTTTTTTTTTTGCAGTTTTTAGTCTAAAGTTATAGTAGTCTAAAGCTAAAGTTAAAGACTCTGTTTGTTCTTTTATTTTATTTATTTTTATATAATCTACAAGAAAGTTGTGTTTGTCAAGCTCTAAGCTGTTCCCAATTACTAACCAAGCACAGGCTGCTATGTTTTAAGTTGATATGTTGCACATGTTGTTTGCCAGTAAATACAGTTGTCAATTCATGAAATTCCTCTTCTCATAATTTCAATACTTAATATACATTGTTGTTAAATATAGTTTAATAAATGATGCTACATGATAAGACTTCAAATAGACCCTGTAATCGGTGATTGGTATCGGACGATACAGCTTCTAGTGATCGGAGATCGGCCCCAAAAATCCTGATCGGAGCACCCCTATTCAAAATGTACTCACCTGAACTTTAAAAGGATCGCCAGAGATTCTGAGTGGTTTATCAGCCCCTGTGTTTTGGGGTCCATCTTGAATCATGACCATTTTGACCCCAGCACGTTCCTATTACACAAGTGTTAAATTAAATTAGTAAATAAATGTCTGTTTTTTTTTTAAAATCTACTTTATGGTAAAAAGTGAAAGTAGTAGTAGAAACTTCAAACCAAATAACTGGTTTAACTACATTTGTGCACCTTACCTGTAACTGTTTGATTGTTTCTCCTCCCTTTCCGATGACCAGGCCAGCTTTGGAGGCAGGGATCATGACCTCCTGAACAGACATCCCTGGTCCATCATTGTGGTGGAATGCTGGAGAAGGTCTGCCTTTCTCTACAATCTCTGAGAGCAACCTCTTTGCGGTCCTATTATGGAAAACATACATTTTTGATCTCACCCATTTCTAAAAAAAAAAAACCTCACCATACTCAATTCAACCATTACAAATTTCTGAATTTTTTAATAGATACTCACTGGATAGAATCAGGAGAGCCTGTTAATGTCACTGACCTATCAGGCATGCCACCACTGTCTGTTGGGTAGAGTGCAGAATAAGCTTTGTCTTTTTTTTTTCTCTCTCCAAAGAGTTGACAACAATTAGACTGAGATATGCACGGTCAGAACACTGCAATTTGACTCACCAGGAGCAATCTGTATTTTGCAGCCTGAATCCTGCTGTATTCTTGAAATCTGTTCCCCTCCCCTTCCAATAACTGAAAACAAGGGTTTAATTAACATTTGCAATTAAATCTCATAAAGAAAAATAGTCTTCCAAAGTACTTAGCAATGGTTATTTTTTTTTCCGAATTCATAAGTCAACTTACTGAAGCCAACCATGCCATCTGGAACCTTGAACTCTTCTGATATAGACCTGCACAGAGATGTAATAACATTAGAAGAAAAAGGCAATGCAAAAACGTACCATTATATTTAAAACAAAATACAAATTATCTGTGTTGCACTAAATATTTTGTTTAAAAAATAAAATAAAATAGTTACCTTGGTGGGCCACCCATGCCTCCCATTACAGATGAAAAAGCTGGTGCAAATGAAAGCATGAATTTATGAGATGAGCAACAGACACTTCTTTATAATGGTTAAATACATAACACATTTAATAGCTAATTAGTTCCTTCCAAAAGACAACTGAAATGCTCACGATCACTTGGTGGAATCTTCTTGGTTTCTGGTTGATCTGAAGAGAGAGGGGGGGGAAGAAAAAAAAAAAAATAAAAAAAAAAAATAAAAAAGAGTTTAGACCAAAACAATGCTACCTAAAATATTTGGTAGTATTGCTAACCATATAATTACTACATATCAGACTAACTTTCAACTCTCTGGTAGCCTCTTGTCTTTTTAGGCGAAAAAAAAAATCACCTAATATATTTTTTATATACAAATAAATGGTGCATATTTTGAAGCAGCAAATATTATTTAGTACCAAGCAATCCACTCAAAATATAAAACATTACTGAAATATTAATCAACTAAAACATAGCACACTTAATTTAGTAAAAAAGTTACACGTATTGCCTTTGGTCAGTTTTGTCTGCCAGGATCACAAGTTAAGATTACCAGAAGATTAAACAAGTATATAATGTGGTTAATGTTGACCATTATGCACAATAACAAAGCCACTACAAGGCACCTATGAGCTTACCTCCATCTTCAAGAGGTCTCTTCTGTCCTCCATAACCAAACTCATTGGAAGCTGGAGAGGGGGGTACACCATCACCTCCTATTTTTGCTGCTATCTAAAACAATATAGTGAAATGCACAGTTAAAACATAAACATGTTTAAATAAAATCAAAAAATTAAACAATGTATGGTTATAATAGTACTGTAACTGTGTGGCCCGCATAGTGTCTCTACTGTTGTCCTGATCAAAACTAGGTAGACTTATTAGCAGCAAAACACAGAAAGCTGTACATGGCTTATGTAACTGGATGAAAAGAAACACTAACAAAAACGTACTTATTAAGGTTATCCTACATCTAAGGACCGTATTCCAGCTATAAGTAACCGTTTGTGTACACGTAAATTACAGTTCGCATAAGTGTCTAATAATGTGTAACGTTAGTTTTAATTATGTTACGTGTGCGAAACATTCGTATTATTTACAACCCGCATTTTGCTTCACTTCAGCTTCAAAATAAAACAGTAAAAATGAAACGAAATAGAAAGAAAAAGTGCAAACAACTGAAACCTCTTTGTTGAAACGCATGAAGGCCTCAAGTTAGCACGTTAGCTAACGAGCTGGTTACGTTTTACATTAAAATTTAAAGGGAAAGCTTGAAGATACGAAATATTTTCGGACGCTTTCAAAGTACTCACTTGTCTGGCTCTCTGAAGGGCGTCTTTAAAAGCATCGTTCATCCCTCCGCCGTTGTTTGCGGACGGTGGAGCCACGCTAGAGTAGTCGGCCATGTCTGCAGGAACTATCTTCTCGAGCTGAAGGAAGATGGCCGTACGCGCGAGAGTGATGAAGAGAACTGACTGCAGCCGCTTCGATCCTGTTCCCACTTCCGGTCGACACACTACCGTGGAAATAGGATAAAAGTCCTTCTTTCCAAAACGTACTGTAATTGTTTTTGCCCAAGTTATGTAATTACTACAGTAGACACCACAATATTAATTATTTTCATTATATCTATATCTATCTATCTATCTATCTATCTATCTATCTATCTATCTATATATATATATATATATATATATATATATATATATTAGTGCTGTCAATCGATTAAAAAAATTAACTAATTAATTGCACATTTTTCTAAAATTAATCGCGATTAATTCCACCTAACATTAAAGTTTTTAAATATACTTTTATATTGCAATAATTTCGCATTCAATCTTCAAATGTACAATGTACAAACAACATAAAGACAGTATATTTTTTAATATTTCTTTAATGGCATCTTTTTTATGATTGAAGGCCAGCATCACTGATATCAAAATAGTTTTTTCCCCTGAATATTTAACCATTGACTGTAGCCAGTCAGCATTACAGTATAATTTAGATCTATAAATTTTAACATTTATTAGACTTAACTTCTAATTTAAGTGAACTTAAAACAATCATCACATGAACCTATTATAATAAATTACATATTTAGCTACTTGTGCCCTTCAGCAGAAATATACAGAAAATGAATACTTACCAAACACTAAATTCTAAATTAAATATAGATGAACCCCTTAAAGCTATAAAAGTTATTGATTTCCTCTTTTTTCTTTGGTTCTTGGATTAACAGACATCACAGCAGCTGGTTATTAGCTTATTTGCCTGCTATAGCTTTAAAAGCTGCTGCTGCTGAACGTGACGCGGATCTGAGTCTTATTTTCTTACAACTTCAGGTCTTAAAGTCTCTACTAATGAGCGGACGAGTTGATTCGGGTGTTTTAGATGAGTGAGACAGTGCTGGGGTGCCTCAGGACAGTTTTTAAAATCATTTCAGAGACATGTTCTTAAATGTGACGCATATATAACATATTGCATGCATGCACGCAGTTTTAATGCAGCTTTAATCGCCTTTTTGGTAACTTCATGCCTTAACTGACGGTATAACTAGGACATTGCATGCATGCACGTAGTTTCTTTCGCTGTTTGATATGAAATGATACAGGCTACAGCGCGCGCCGGCACCTCTGTGCGTGTATTTGAAGAGTGCGCTCTACGAGCACAGTATCTTTTCCGCGCTCGTTTGACTCGCGCTTGGCGCGGAGGTGAAGTTAGAGCGCGTCTGAAACGTCTCCCGTTTGATGTGGTCATAAAGACGTTCTGCATCTAAATAAACGCAATCCTTTTCAAGAAAAAAGAGACAGAGGCAGCAGTTGCGAATGGGGTGGCCAACCCTAGCCCCGCCCCTGCGTTAATTGCGTTAAAAATGTGCGATTAATTAGTTTTTTTTTTTTAATCGATTGACAGCACTAATATATATATATATATAAATCTAAGAAACTTTAGGATCTGTATGCCATGTACTTCATTTATTTTACAGACGTTATCATTTTGCAAAATAAAAAAAGTGTTTAAAGAGAAGTGCTTATGAGAAATGTCATTAAATGATGTACACTCATTTGAGATGAAGTCATATCAGTCTTCTAGAAAAATGTTTTAAAATACATGTAGAGGGCCAATGTTGAAATCACATGACCCATATTATGCAGTTGGTAAAACTTACTGTTAGTCCTGCTATTACTACTAGGCTACTTATGATGATAATAATAATATGTTTACATCTAGCCAGTGCTCAAAGCGTCTTTTTAAAATTTATTTATTATATGTCTTGTGTATTTTTTTCTTTAGATCAGATAACATTTTAAGCTGTCATATGATCACGTTACAACAAAATAAGTACTAAAACTATGTATTTATAATAAATATATTTATAAATATTTATTTAGAAACGGATATAAAGCAGTTACAAGGAAAAAAACGCCTGCAAAAATTACCGGAATTATAATTAGCCCACAAAATATTTGCAAGGAAAAGTAACTAAACTTGAAAGTGGGTCAGACCCCTGCTCAACCACAGACAACATGCTAGTGTTCTCATGACAAGTACTCAAGATTGTGTATCATGAGGGGAAAACATACTGTATTTATCAGTGCTGCTGCTTAACAGACAAATTGTACTTCGCTGGCATGACATATTTCTTAATATACAATAATGCAAATTAATGTATTTTTAAATTGTTACATTGTGTTTTTTATATATGAATGTGTAGTTTTTGAAGTTTTTTATAATTAGATGTTCAATGATGTATAAATAAATACTGAAAGAGAAGAAAATGTTTAAAAAAAACAAAAAAACAACGATGTCCATTCATTCATTCATTCATTCATTCATTCATTCATTCATTCTCTACCCAGACAAAACCAAATATGAGTTTGTAAAGGGTGGGGGTGTCTATCTATCCCTATTTAGTTTATGTGACTACAAGTGGCGCTTTGTAGAGGCAAGATATGACCCCTTGTGAAAAACAAGTGCACTTTAGCATACTTTTAAAAAAGAGTACTTAATGCAGAAATAGTATACTTCAAAAAATATACTTAAGTGTGAACGTAATGTTTTCAGACACTTTATTGCATGCTGTTTACAATTAAATTAAAATGTATTGTAGTTTACATTTATAGTATTATAAGTAATAATAAGCATTTAAGTACAAATTTATATGTATTCTATTATCTTTACTTCAAAGACAATAGAATACATATAAAGATGTACTTAAATTCTAGTTTAGTGAGTCAAAAACACTCTTTAGTTAAACTAACTGCATTTATTATAAATTTAAACTACAATACATTTTAATTTAAATATATTTTTAAAAAAATGTATTAAAAGTGATGCTTTGTGAAAACATCCAACTTTGATCCTTACAGATTAGTCTGTTTTGTGTGTGTGTGTTGTTATTTTATGTATTTATTTATTTATTTTGTATTGTATTGTATTGTTGTATCTCTGGAAAATAAAATTGCAAATGCTGCTAAAATCTCTTATGTTTATTTGAACTGTACATTCTTTAATTCAAAACTGACCAATTACACATTACCACTAATTGTCTCACACTCAAAAAAAAAAAAAAAAAACACTGTAAAAATAGGGCATAATGTACTATATAATTTGAAGGATTTTTTCCGTATTTATTTTTTACAGGTGTTTTACCAGCATTTTGAATTTTACACTGCATTGTGTTGTATTTTAGGGTTAACAGAAATGTCTGTAACATTAATGGATAATGTTCTGTGTAATAACTTAAACTGCCAGTACTTTTTCTGTTATTTTACAGATTTATTTTTTACAGTGAGTTTGTTGGTCTCTCTTATGAGAAGGTTACACAGAGTTTGCATGTAATTGAAGCAAGCACACAGCAGTAACCACAAACACCTACAGCTGAAGTTCTTTGTAATTTTACAGTGGATGTGAAAGAACACCGCAACGGGCATTTTGGGTTGCTCATCATGGAAAATTCATACAGAAGATTAAAGCTTCTCTGTTGCCCTGTTGGGTAAGATTAATTGCACAAACATGTATATTTTCTCTATGGGCCTATACGTCTGAGTATGTATTCACCAAACCATTCACCAAAACAACCTTTTTTGGTCAATTTCATTATGCAATAAACATCAGGAAATTACACATTTCATATCAGAATTTTTGCACTTGACACTTCCAGTGTCCAATAAGCCTATTAGCATTTTAATAAGCCTGTTTGTTGTAAGATATAAAGACATCAGTTATGTAAAGAAATCTACCTGATGCATTTTCCCCATCCAGTCTTAAAGTTATAGACAAGTAATCAGCAACAATTATCATAAATATTTTGCCATTTTAAGCAATATTCAGTGCTTGAAACACTAACAAACAGCCATGATTTACATAGAGGGGTGTATTGTTGTCAGTCGGTAGATTGGCAACATCCTCAAGTATGGTGTTCTCCAGGTGTCTTGATACTTCACAATATGACAGACTGTGCAAGTGAATGTGGTTTGAGGCACCGGTGTACTTATGGATACAGGACGTCTTATAAGATTGGAATGACAAATAAACAAACCATGATGACCCACAGCTTCTGTGCCACAAATAAATTATAAACTTGTCTGGACGGCGTGTAGTACTTGACAGTCACAACCACCACACCACACCTCACCTCACCTTTTTATGCCTTATAATACTTTGGTTTTGAAGCTTAAAAGAGCTGTTTTTGTGAAAAATACTAAATCTGTATGAATATTTATTTACTCAGGGCTACTGAAAAAAGCACTAGATGCTATTGTCCACTGTGTTAATATAAGTTTCAGAAACACTACTGAAGTGTTATGAAGTGCTAAGGCCATTTGTTAAGCGGCAAACAGAGAGGCTGAAAAAAAAGATAAAGCAGATATCCAGGTTATAAACAAGGAAATTAGAATGATAATTAGTGTCACGTTAGGGCTTAGACACAAAGACAGGTATGTTTATTGAACACAGTGGGAACACAATGCAAAAGCATTGTGAAGTGACTGTGCAGATAACGTTGAAGGTATAGCAACTGATGTTTCTTACAGGATGATGAGACATACAGTGACACACAAGGAGGCAGATGAGAGGAAAAGACACCTTGGGTGATTAGGAGATGATATGGATGACTAGAAGATAAGGAGAAGGTGTTGCTGAGGTTCACTGAAGCTTAAGGTAGTGTAGGTAAGCTTGGCAGGTACTGTGATTAATGCACTGTGAGGGTTGAGTGAGTGAGGGAGAGCCTGGTGTGATTATGACAATAGAGCTCATGGAACATTTTCAGGGTGTCAAAACCAGAAGTAACTACTTGTAACTTGAAAGTGGGTCAACCACAAACACCTTAAAAAACAACAACAACAAAAACCAGGTACTCAAGTCAAGAAGATTGTATGTGAGGAAAGCATTTATCAGTAACTCTGCCCAAGAGACAAATTGTATTTCACTGGTATGTATGATATATCTCTCATTTAATATAGTTTAATTTAAATCATCTTAAATCATGTATTGTGTATAAGAACATGCAATTTTATAGAGAGTTATGGAATTTTTACCATTAGATTTAAAATGATCTAATAATAAACAATTAAAGAGAAGAAAATGTAACACTATATAAACAAAAATGTATTTCTTTTCTTTTCTTTTCTTTTCTTTTCTTATTCTATTTCCAGGTAAAATCCAATATGGAATTGTCAGGTAAGTTTGTTAAGACCCACCCTTGTTTTGTTCCCTGTTTTGTTTCTTTGTCTTTGTTGCTTGTCTTTGTATCCCTGTTTTGTTTCTTTGGCTACAACAGGCAAGCCAAGATATGACCCCTTGTGGAAAACAAGTACACTTTAGCAGACTTTTAAAAGAATAAGTGTTAACTTAATGTAATGTTTTTAGACACCTAATTGAATATAATTTACAATTCAATTAAAATGTAGTTGAAATAGTTGAACTAAAGACCCACTGAAGTAGGATTTAAGTATTTTCATATGTATTTTTCATAATTACTTATTTTGTCTTTGCAATATGGTTAAAGTGTACTGTTGAATGTACTAATAAGCTTTGCATTTTATAGACACATTGACATAATGTTTATTGAATCTTGTATGTCATGTATTTAATTAATACAGTATGTTTGTAATTGTTGCAATTTTAAAATATATTAACTTTAAATGTAATATCATATAACACACTACAGTTACTTTACATATGCTTTACAAAGAATTTTAGTCAAAACATTCAAATACACAAACTTTAAATGATGACTAAAGAATATTTAAATAATGATATAAATCATTTAATTTAAAGTGCACTGAAGTGTGTTAAGAAACAGCCATGAGTAGGCTACACTTAAGGTATTTTTCAATAATTTTTTTTTTCAAAGTTTCTTGCATTAAAATACACATCAGTATATTACAAATCTTTAAAGTGTGAACATAAAAGTGATCTGCAGATAAGAAGTTCATGACTGATGTGTAGGAACGGTGGCATCCATTTTCATTCTTTAAACACTTTTGATTTCAGTGTGTAATAATTTGTTTAAAATAGCTGTTATGTCTGTTTATGCTTCACTAGAGGACACTGCAATGATTCCTTCCCCAGACCCGTACCACTGTCCTTCTCATCTGGAGACCTTGACTAGGGTCAGATATGACTGGAGATGCTTCTTAAAAACAATAAGAATGTTTATCATAATGCATGTATGTTACTCTAACAGACAAATGCAAGGAGCCTGTAATTGTCATGTTTATTTTAGATGGATCAATTGTTTGTCTACAAAGAACAAACTACTGAAGACCGTCTTGCAGAAGGTTTGTTTATTAGCATTTCATGAATGAAATACAGCAAAATCAAATGAACAACACCCTTATCTCCTACCTTTTAATTTCTTAAAGTTTGCTGTGGGATAAAGCCTACCAACAGATATTTTGTGAAGGATGGCATGGGGAACAAGGTTTTCAGTATTCTTGAGGACAGTGAGTCTTGTGACAAGCAGTGCTATGGTGTTGGACGTCCTTTCACAACGAATGTTACTGACCACTCAAATCAAGAGGTCATCAGACTGGTGCACCCATCTGTTTGTACCACCTGCAGCAGCCATGAAGTATGAAAGTTATCCTTGTCTTGTTTAGACCTTCATTATGTTTATATATTATATAATATGTTGTATTTATATTTTAGCTAGAGGTTCAGTCTCCACCAGGCATTGCCATTGGATATGTGCGACAAAACTGGCATGTTTGCCTACCTAAATTCACTCTTGAGAATGAACAAGGTGAACCAGCATTTAAGATTGAGGGACCATGTGTAGGTTGTACCTGCTGCACAGAAGAGAACTTTGAGGTGAAGCACTCAAGAACACACAAGTTTAATTTCCCATTGACTTTGATATTTTCTACCCTGTAACCAACATATTCTTCACATAAACATTTTAGTCAGTGCTTGAGGTAGGGTTAACATAATATAATATAACATAATAATATAATATAATATAATATAATATAATACATTAGCCTCAGAACATAAAAAGAGTAGCTCCATAACAGATAGTCAGCTCATTTCAATTTAAATGACATGAGAAATGACAGCTATCTTCCCTTCTCATCTTAAGTTGCTCGCACATAAGCTGTGTTACTCTGGTTGGTTCATCAATACCATTTGTACTTCCACAAAACTGATGTAGAGAGTGGTGAAATCTGAACCCAAGTGGTCAGAGGAGACACATTTAAAACACATTTACCAGTCAGAAACAATAAACACATCTCAGCTGACAGCTTGTGATTGAATCACCAAAAAATGCACGATTTCCAGGATATAATTTGCATGCTGTTGAGAGTCCCGGGCCTTCTGGGAGAGGTGGGATGTCTGTCATTGTCACATTTAAAATTTCTACAATGGGAAAAAAAACGCTTGATATTTCCAGATTGCTTGTTGGTACTGTAACTTTTGCTGCTCATGGACAGTGACGCTAACGCTTTGACTCTGAGTAGCAAAGTACTGGCAACATTTACCTTGGCCATAAACATGGCCATTTACCTTGCTGCCTGACCAGGTTGTGCTATATTTCTGGGGAAATTTGATCCCCACAATGAAGGAATGTCAGAGCTGGCCTTGTTGCTCATTTAGACTGTAACAGAATGAAGCTTAAGTTGTAAATTAGATTAGATTGCTAAAAGTAGTAGGCCTGTATAATATTACTGAAAATATACTACATGAATGGGTAATATTCCCTGCAAACAAGCCTGCACTGGCCCATTACGGGCCCACTTAGGGCTAGCCTAAGGGCCCCCAGCAGGCTGCCAGCGCAGGGACTCTGAGATTTTGCTCATTGGCAACTTAGTGCTGGCCCTTCACGGGCAGCCCTCAGCTCTCACACTAGATGACTTTAAGGCCGATTTGCACCCCCGAATGATCATGGGGTGTGGCCCGATTCACAGCTTGTTGCAAGCGATTTTTTGTCCAAAAAAATCCTCTATTGTGTGGTGTCATTACAATTATTTATCTGAAGCCGAGTGAGACAGAGCGTCTCCAAACTCAAACAGGTTTGATATTTACGACTCTTGATCAGGCTGCCTCTGACGTGATACCCGCGATAGCCAATTGCTTTTGCAATTGCAATTGTTGTGTGCTTCTATAGCTGAAACTTGGCAGCCACAAACATGTCATGAAAGCAGAGAACATCACCCATATTTTTTTTCTATACTTTGTTTTTCACTGTGAAACAGAACACGTGCCAGAAGAGCCAGCTGACAATGTTGACTGTCCTTTATTTATTTTTCTTCTCCAGTCATGTTTGATCTCACGTGCCACTGTAAATTCACTCCTACAATCATCAAGTGTGTATTCTCACTGTCTGGTTGAATCGTCTAGTGTGCACGTTCAGAGGATTATAAGGCTAAAAATCGGGTGAACTGTCTTCATGTCTGTGGTCTCCTGTGGTTTTAAAATCATTTAAGATTTGAAAATCATCTAGTGTGTGGCCAGCCTTTGTCCACACTATTAATCTACAACAGGGGTGCCCAACCCTGGTCCTGATCAAACACACCTGAACCAACTAATTAGGATCTGAAGGAGCACTTGATAATTACAGACAGGTTTGTTTAATCAGGGTTGGAACTGAACTCTGTAGGAAGGTAGATCTCCAGGAACAGGATGCACCCCTGATCTATAACAATACATCTGTTTCACTTTAAATACTTTTCAGCTACTATAACTTAAGTCTTTGGGAAAAACAGTTATTATACATCTGAAATGGATGCAGTCACCACATAACTAACGTCTGTATTGTCAAAAATGTATAGTAGTCAAAGGGATTTCAAATCAATGGCTTTATTAAATACAAAATAGAAAACATTCAATTCAGGTTAATACAGATACATATAGCCAAAGATGTAAATACACAAAAGTACAAAAAAAAAAAAAAAACGCAAACAAAGGAATGTAAGATTGTAGGATTTCGTCAAGTGAAAGTTGTGTGTGAAAGATGTGTGTGAAAGTCTTATCTGTAGTACATCAATGTCCAATCACTGTCCATAGCTGAAGTTGGCTGATAGCAAATGAATAACCCAAACTCTTGTAAAAAAAACATGCCACAGCTCTCAAACACCAGACTCTTCCCAACCAGGAACAGTCAAAAATAGTCCAGACTATGGTCTCACGTCAAAAAGAACTTTAAATCCATATTCAAACTGGACCATGATGTGGTGACCTCACCAATAAAGAGTCCTTCTAAAATGCACACAAATACACTCTCTTAAACTCTTAGCATCAGTCCAAACATAGGCTATACATACATATTCCATCTCTACAAAAAAACATCAGCAATGTACACTTTTAAATAGAAAACAAAAAACAACTCCTTTAGATAGGGCTGGGCGGTATATCTCATGCGATATGCATGCGCATCTCGTCAGTAAAGCCGGCTCCTTGATTAGCGGTAAATCCCCATCACCTGTTTTCCAATGGAGCGGCAGTTAATGCACGAGACCGTAGTTCACTGAGAAGCTACGCAATATCGCGTTCATTATCGCAGATGAATCGCCTTTGATAATGAACGCGATATTGCGTAGCTTCTCAGTGAACTACGGTCCCGTGCATTAACTGCCGCTCCATTTGAAAACAGGTGATGGGGATTTACCGCTAATCAAGGAGCCAGCTTTACTGACGAGATGCGCATGCATATCGCATGAGATATACCGCCCAGCCCTACCTTTAGACTGGGCTTGAAATGATACATTTCCCAACCAGGACACAGCACAATGTGTTCAGCAGGTGAGCCATGCTGGCTACTGCTGTTTGCTATTGCTAACTCTCTCTACCACATGGGTTTACTTAAGGAAACCTAAAACACCCTAGGACCCCTAGTGGTAAGGAAGAAACCTGGCCACAAAATTCTTATTAACAGGCTCATATCTGGCCCACACTGGAATAATGTGGGCAGTCCCATAGTGTGGGCTGGTCACAGAGAGCCTGCGGCAAGCCCAAAGCTGTGGGCCTCACCTGGGCAAGCCCGCACTGGGCCTGTTTAGGTTTGGTGTTGGCTGGCCCTAGCCCACTGTGTCTGCAAAAAGCCAGCATGGGCCCTGCAAGTACATGTTTGCAGGGATACTGTAGATGAGGACTAGCTAGTAACCAACATTGCTTGAATGCTTAATGTGTTAATGTATGTTGTTATTGCCTGTCTTATACTGTCACCACAGATGGTATCTTTGAATGAGGCAGCGATAGACAGATCATTTGGCAAAATCATCAAGCCTTTCTCATGCGGTGGACCAAATGCAGATTTTGTGTTGAGGTTTCCAAGCAACCTGGATGTCAAAATGAAAGCTACTGTACTGGGAGCCTGCATACTTATTGTAAGTACTGTTAAACAATGCTTTGTTTTAAACATTTTTTTTTTTAGAATTGTAATGTAAGGCTTGTTTATAATTAGAATGATAAATTATTTCTTTATTATTATTAATTACAGTATAACTCCATTCATTTTCAGGACTCCATGTATTATGACACACCTCAAAGGACACCACTCTTGTGTGTTTGCATATTAGCAGCAATTGGCTATTTGAAAATGGCCTAGTTAGGGCTATGCCACATCCAACAAACATCCCAGTCAACTAAAGAAAAAAAAGTTAATAGAAGGAAAACAATTATTCATACTAAAATTTGAGTCTTGAAACATTTGAAAACAAGATAAATATTTTACCAAGCTATGGATTAAGTTTGAAGAAGATTCTCAACAAAACTTTATACATACAGATCTGTTCATAATTACTAAACACAGCAAAATATATATTAAAACATATATTTTTTAAATATTAAAACTAAAACTTAAAATATTGTGTATGTGTCGAAACTCTGTTCATGTCTTTGCATGAGTGTCTGATGCTCTATGTTCATAAACAGCACTGACCCTCACCAACTCCTCCAAAATATCCAGCTTCTGCAAGCATTCATTAGAAAACACTCACCATACATGCTACCACACTGAAATGTGCTTGTGCAAAAATATAATGTTAGCGATCTCCTGAAAGACAAGTTGGTTTCTATGGCATCTTTCTTAAGGGGTTAAGAGCTGACTTGAAGGAGCAAGACAAGACTTGCTGGACACTCTGCTTTTGCCTTCTGGCCTCTTGGGCAATGCAGTTAATACCATCAGAAAGAGGTTCTAGAAGGCCAAGAAGCAAGCGGTGGTGTTCTAGCACTTCCTTCATTGGCGGGGGTCAGGTCATGGGGGCTGCTGGGCAGGAACTGCACCAGCTTTCAATTATCTCCTCATACAGAGCATAATAAAAAGTGTTGCATCCCGAGCCCCACCAAGGCATGATGGATTGGTGACACATTACACAACTTTTCAACAGGAAGAATCACCGATAACTCTTCCTTGTCTACAAGCTAATTTTCAGAACCAATCACATGTACGAATTGATACAGGAAGTAATGTTAGATCATGCGAGAGACAGGCGTTCTCGCCTGAGAATGGATTTATTCCTGTCAAAAATGGTATCCTGGTAAATTTTTAAAAAAAATGGTAAAAAAAATGGTAAATTTTGATTTACCAACAGCAACACACTAGCGGGTTCACTTATTTTGTAGTTTGTTCATTTACTATTGTCAAAAGAATGAGTTGTTCTGAAAATGTTTTCTCAAAAATGTACAAGAAACAGTTCTGGCCTGCAGCTTTCACAAAAGGGACCGGAAAAAGAGGAAAACGTATAACAGATTTTAGATAAACAAAGAAAAGATGAATACACAGAGCTGGTGATACAATTAAATCTCAGCTCTATATTACTCAGTGTATAATTGTCTCTGATGCACTACAAGCATTAGTTTCACAGTCTGCTTGCATGTAAGCAAAAACAAAAACTCTTAAACATCAAGACATGGAACTACAAAAATACAGCTGTTATAAAAAAAAGTACTGAAATACAAAAAATAATAATGCAACACAACATTGTAATGCTGCGATATACTAAGGGAAAACTACTACACAAACAATACGGTATAACATGGTACAATATGGCAGTGGGAATACTGTACAAAAGAAAGCATTGTAAGTACATTGTTACTCACACATCACTTGCGACAAATAAGAGGAAATAACACTTGCATAATAATGAGCTCCTACTTTACACTTCACATTAATTTCACAAGGGCTGAAATTATGCTGTACAATGTGTAGGTAATCAAATAGAAAGTATAAGTCACATTAAACCACAAGAAACATTGAGCCACAAGAAACATTTGCAAAATGAAGCGCATGACGTTTTGTAAAACCACAAATTAACAAGCCTATATGCAGACATCCCACCCTGCAAAAACATTTTTGAGCACATATTTGAATTCACGAGTTTACACTTACATATAATAAACTGAGTAAAGGTAATGACTCTCGAGCCCGGGGTACTCCTCCTGTCCGGGGAGAGGGGTCTGAGCTCAGCGTTTAGCCCGGACTCAGAGCGCTCCCCCAAAGATGCAATTATCACGTGACAGCAGCCAGAGATGGGCGTAGATAAACCCCAAAATTTGCAAGGCTTAAGGTTGGAGGGGTGCTGGACATCGCTTGGAGTAGAATTGTTGCGGTGGTATCTGGAAAGAGAAAGTGGCTTCTGTGGAAGCAGGCACTGCTTGCAGCAGTGGGGAAATACAGAAAAAGGGCCTCCTGCGGGAGCAGCCACTGCTGCGGCAATGGGGAAATACAGAAAAAGGCTTCTGCGGGAGCAGACACCGCTGCAGAGGTGGGAAAGAGAGAGATAAAGGCTCCTGCGGGAGCAGTCACTGCTGCGGCAGTGCAGAAATACAGAAAAGGCTCTTGCAGGAGCAGACACTGCTGCGGCAGTGAGGAAATACAGAAAAGGCTCCTGGTGGAGCGGTCACTGCTGCGGCAGTGGAGGAATACAGAAAAGGCTCCTGCGGGAGCAGACACTGCTGCGGCAGTGAGAAGTAGAGATGAGTGGGAACTAGAGATACAGGCTCCTGCGGGAGCGGACACAGCTGTGCCATCTGAAAAGAAAAAGTGGCTTCTGCGGAAGCGAGCACTGCTGCGGCAGTGGGAAGTAGAGATAAAAGCTCCTGCGGGACCAGACACTGCTGCGGCAGTGAGGAAATACAGACAAAGGCTCCTGTGGGAGCAGTCACTGCTGCGGTAGTGGGGAAATACCAAAGAGTCTCCTGCGGGAGTGGTCACTGCTATGGCATCTGAAAAGAGAACAAGACTTTTGCGGAAGCTAGCACTGTTGCGGCAGTGGGAAAATGCAGAAAAGGCTCCTGTGCGAGCAGACACTGCAGCGGCAGTGGGGAAATACAGACAAAGGCTCCTGTGGGAGCAGCCACTGCTGCGGCAGTGCAGAAATACAGAAAAAGGGGCTCCTGCTGGAGCGGTCACTGCTGCGGCAGTGGAGGAATACAGAAAAGGCTCCTGCGGGAGCAGAGACAGCTGCAGCAGTGAGAAGATACAGGTAAAGCTTCTGCGGGAGCAGCCACTGCTGTGGCAGTTGAAAAATATAGGTAAGGCTCCTGCGGGAGCAGTCACTGCTGCGGCAGTAGGGAAATACAGAAAAGACTCCTGCGGGAGCAGACGCTGCTGCGCCATCTGAAAAGAGAATGTGGCTTCTATGGAAGCGAGCAGTGCTGCGGCATCTGAAAGAGAATGTGGTTTCTGCAGAAGCAAGCACTACTGCGGCATCTGAAAGAGAATGTGGCTTCTGCGGAAGCGGGCACTGCTGCGGCAGTAGGGAAATACAGAAAAGGCTCCTGCGGGAGCAGACACTGCTGAGGCAGTGGGGAAAATATGGAGAAGGCTCCTGCGGGAGCAGACACTGCTGCGGCAGTGGGAAGTAGCGATGAGTGGGAACTAGAAATACAGACTCCTGCAGGAGCGGATACAGCTGCAGCATCTGAAAAGAAAAAGTGGCTTCTGTGGAAGCGAGCACTGGTGTGGCAGTGGGAAGTAGAGATAAAGGCTCCTGCGGGAGCAGACACTGCTGCGGCAGTGGGGAAATACAGACAAAGGCTCCTGTGGGAGCAGTCACTGCTGCGGTAGTGGGGAAATACCAAAAAGGCTCCTTGCGGGAGTGGTCACTTTTGCGGCATCTGAAAAGAGAAGGAGACTTTTGCGGAAGCTAGCACTGTTGCGGCAGTGAGAAAATGCAGAAAAGGTTCCTGCGGGAGCAGACACTGCTGCGGCAGTTGGGAAATACAGACAAAGGCTCCTGCGGGAGCAGACACTGCTGCGGCAGTGGGGAATTACAGACAAAGGCTCCTGCGGGAGCAGACACTGCTGCGGCAGTAGGGAAAAAACAGATAAGGCTCCTGCGGGAACAGTCACTGCTGCGGCAGTGGGGAAAACAGATAAGGTTCTTGCGGGAGCGGGGTGATGCTGGGATGGTTGAAGTGGAGATGAGCCACTATGGGTGGATTTGGTGGTGTTAAAGGGGATGGCTATGGCAGGTCTGAAGTTCAAGTGACCAGGGGATGGACTGGCGTTAAAGGGGTCAGCTGATGAGGGTTCGGTGAGCTTCTTTGATATGGAAGCGGTCTGACCGTATGTAGGTCTTGAAGGCCTCTGGCTTCTGAAGGCTTCTGACAAAATCTGTGTCCTGATGCTGCTGGCTATGGGGGGTGGGTCCGAGGTGAGGGCGTTCGGAGGGATGGGTAGGGGCATGGTGGAAGATAGAGAGAAGGAAGGGCGAGCATGCAAGGGGGAGGAGGAAAGCTTGTGGAGGAAAAGGGGGGAAGTGAGGAGGAATGGTGGGCGTCGGAGCCTGCGCCATTAGCGGAGGCATGCTCACGCTTGGGACAGCTCCAGGAGAGGAGGAAAAGGGGGGAAAGAGAGGAGGAATAGTGGGCGTTGGAGCCTGTGCCATTAGCGGAGGCAGCCTCACGCTAGAGTTGGACGATGGGCTGCAGGCCGTGGGTGGGGAGGGGGTTGGGATTGGGGTAAAGAAAAGGCTGTTGATGGGTCTGCACCACTAGCGGAGGCAGTCTCACGCTAGCGTCTGCTATTAAAGCTGGAGGTCACTGAAAAGGAAAAGGGGTTATTAGTAGAGGCAGGAAAAGACCAAGATGTGTAGGCCTGTGTTGCAAGCGGAGGTGCCCTCACGCTTGCTTCAGCTGCTGTAGGTCATGGGAAGGGAGTGGGGTTTGTGACATCCTGAAGAGCCTGTGTAATCTGCACCGCTAGTGGAGGCAGCCTCACGCCAGTGTCTGCTATGGGAGCTGGAGGCAACTGAAAAGGAGTTAGATGTAACAGGAGGAAAAGACATGTGCGGGCCTGTGCTGCAAGCGGAAGCAGCTTCATGGTTGCTTCAGCTGCTGTAGCTGTGGGCCACAGGGTTTTGTGACATTCGGGGAAAAAAATGCTGGAGCGCCTGTGTAGCCTGCACTGCTAGCAGAGACAGCCTCACGCTAGCGTGTGCTACAGGGGCTGGAGACCACTGAAAAGGAAAAGGAGTTGGGGTTGTAGGAGGAAAGTCTGAGATGCAGGACATGCTGTAAGACTTTGGCGGGACATGCTGAAAAGTCCTGGTAGCCTGCAGTGTTGGCGACTTAGCAATTTTGTTGCTAGATTTAGCAATTTCTACCCTACCCTGGCAACTTGTTTTTTAAAACAACTAGCAACAAATGTAGCTATTTTAAAAATTTATTTGGCAACCTTTAAAAAGTGATAAAATGATAAAAGGCATGCATTTTTCTCTTAACCACACAAAAGGAAGAAAGTATTGAAACCGCTAGTCAGCCAAGCAGCACATCAGCTGGTAACGTTAGACACTTTGAGAGAGGTGCCTAGCAGTACGCACTTCACATATGAATTAAGTTGCAGGTTGTGCTTGTTCACTAATTGTTTGTGATATGCGTAAATTTTTTAGTTTGTACCTATGATTGTTAATCATTTACTGTTGGTCCACTGTGATCAACAGTGAAACTTTTCTCTTGCACTGTTGATCTTATCCACAAAACAAAAGTTTTATCTATCCATTTATCGAAATGCAATGTGTAAATTAAATACAGGTAAAATACTGGTGAAAAAATTAGGAAAAAATTTGAGTAATTCAGTGTGTATTCTATGCACTTTTGCGTCATGGTTACATAATTACATTAACATCCAATAATGTCGCGACATCATTTAACAACTTTTAGCAACAAATGACCTGCCTTTAGTGGTTTTTACCCTAAAATTATTTGGCAATATGTGCTAGCATCTGGAAACAGAAGCTGGAGGCCCGGCCGGCTGCATACGGCGCTGCGGCTGGAAGAGCCGCAGTGAAAGGCTGAGCCGAAGCGGGAAGCCAGTGAGGCTTTGCTGTGGTGAGAACTGGGGCGTGGCCCAGGCGCGTTGATGGCCTGCTACTGCGACCCGACGCTCGCGGAGAGTGGTGTCGAGTGGTGTCGAGCGAGGCGAGTTCAGGGCTTTGCTTGATGTATTGGCCGCCTTGGCGGCTGAAGTGGATTTAGGAGTGAGGTCGGCTGATTTGCGGGGTGACGAATGGATCGTACAGATCCGCTATGTTTACCCTCCGTGAGAATGGAGCGTCGGAATTAATGAGCGTTTTCCTCAAGCTTATTTACTGTCCACTTTCCGATCGGAGGAATTGTGTTGGCGCAGCCGAATGATACGAGGATCCCAAGGAAGTTGGAAGTTTCGGCAGTGGAGGCGAGGTTAAGCCTCGGCGTCGGGGAAATCGTGTGGCTGGTCGAGCAGAGCGGCGGCCGCGATCAAGTACTGCTCGCTGCAGAGCCAACTGACCTCCAGTTCCCCCTCTCTGGATGTCCAGCTCCACCTCTGTGTGAAGGAATGGGTGGAGTTATGTTTAGTGATAGGGTAAGGGGTGTGGTTAGGTGTCTAGCTCTACCCATTACCTCCAGCGAGGGGGAGCTAGAGTTCCAGCTTCTCCCATTTGGCTCTGCAGCGAGCATCCTCTCGCCCCAATGGAGCCTGGGCTCGGCCGCGATGACTAGCGGAGAAGGAGCGATCCTGGGGCCTGCGGATTGCCGCGGAGGATCCGAAAATCCCGAGTTTAGGTCTCCTTGTTTGGATGGGGAAAATTGGGTCTGTGATATATTGGCAAAAGGTGCAAACCGAACGCTGAAAGTCTGGAGATAATGAAGTTAAGACATGCTTTGATTATTTAAAGAGGTTCTCTCTTGTGCTGATTGGATAGATGGAGTAATTGCTAAGGATGAATTGGGCGTGTTAATTATCTGTGCGTGCTCCTCCTGAAATTTGTTTATAAAACATCACTTATTTACAGTACACACATACATACATTCCTTATTTCAGAATAATTTTCTGTCTGAAATAGCTAAAATAAATGATAATGCAACTTTTATGCATACAGTTCATTTACAAACTTTCCTTGTACTGTGATGTGGCTAGCTTTGCAGATTTGAGCATTTTACTGGATGGCTCAAAGTCACAACAGTCTTATTAATTTTGCATGAAATAAGAGACAACTGATTGGTCTACTTAGCACGTATGAGACCAATCATCAGAAGATGCTCATTCTTTTGCAATTCAAAACTTACTATATCACTACATGTGCCTCTCTCTTGCTCAAGTGGCGCTCTTTCCTCTTGCTTGTTCTCTCCCTTGCCTCCACGATTTCTGGGATATTGTATGTAATTGGCGGGCATCAGGAAGCCACTATGAATATGCGGGAGACTCCCGGAACGTCTGGGAGAGGTGGAATGTCAGCCATTCACACATCAGTTTTAATTTATTCTGTGACATCATTAACCAGAAATTATCTCTAAACGGCTGCGCCTTAGGGTGTTGTGTTTGTTAACGTGGAGGGATATATGCGGTTTTGTTGATGTTTTCATTTTTGTGTCAAACGCTCACATTTATGCAGCTGCTTTTGGCCCAGAGAAATCGTATTAGATGACTTTAGATATTTCTTTGATTTCCATAAACAGTGCGGAGTAAATGCATCATCTGCGTCAGAATGGCCTAGAGTAGACGTCTTTAACCGTGTTCACACTGCATGATTTTCAAAGTCGTCGGATCACTCGAAGTCGCCACACTCAAAGGGCCCTATTTTAATGATCTAAGCGCATGGTCTAAAGCGCACGGCGCAGGTGCACTTAGGGAGTGTCCGAATCCACTTTTGCTAGTTTAACGACAGGAAAAATGGTTGGCGCGCCCGGCACATGGTCTAAAAGGATTGTCCCTATTCTCTTAATGAGTAGTGGGTGTGTTTTTGGGCATAACGTGCAATAAACCAATCAGAGTCTCATCTCCCATTCTCTGTAAGAGCCAGTTTTCAAACAACCTTTGCTAATGCCCCTTTCATGCGTCACACTTCCCCCAACTCAAACATCACAAACACAGCTCTAACGAGAGTTATGAACAAGGAAATCAAGGAAAAAATGCATTAATTAGTTAAGGGGTTTTTATTTACTTAGCCTACATAGAGTTACCAGAATGAAAATGAGCCCATGGAACATTTTCAAGCTGTTAAAACCAGAAGTAACTAAACTTGAAAGTGGATCAGACCCCTGTACGGCCACAAACATTCTGGCAAAAAAAAAAAAAAAAAAGTATGTCATGAGAAAAACACTGTATTTATCAGCGCCACTGCCTAACAGACAAATTGTATCTCACTGGTATGTATATCTCTCAATATACAATAATTTAAAATTCTGTAATTTAAATCATGTTAAATTGTGTATTTCATACACGTATGTGTAGTTTTATAAAGTGTTATAGAGTTTTTGTCATTAAATTTAAAATGATCTCTAAATAAATAGTGAAAGATAAGAAAATTTAAGGGGATACGCTGCAAAAACAATTTTTTTCATGCACCTGTCAAGTTTGAGATTTTGGGCTTTTTGGTTTTTCATAAAGTGTTTTTTCAGACTAGTGGAAAGAAAACATCCTAAAGACACTGTTAAGTGTTTCTTTTATAGCACTTTATCTATTTGTGTCAATAGATTTCATTTGTAATACATATTTTTAAAGGCTGTTTTCTCAGAATGAGTTTTTTCTCCTACACTGAGCCATATAGCTCCATGTCAGTAGCACTTACACACACACCAAACTTTACATTTGTATTGCTGTCTATATCCTGAAGGTTTTTACAGAGGGATTTGTTCATATATAATTTGCTTGATTATATACATTTTATTCCCCCAAAAATTGTGAAAATGAAGTATTTTGTGACAAATGAAATTCCCTCTGTAAAAACTTTTGACTCTAATATGTGAAAAAAATTAAACAAGAATTTTGAAACTGACATCATCCAGTATTTAGATTTTTGTACTAGAAATGTATGCAAATTAGCGCATATTTCATTAAACAATGCCTCATTTGCATATTTAAACATTTTAGAAAACTTGTAATACAAAAAATGTTTGCAATTATCAATGTAATCAATCAACTAGGTAAGTAAGGCAATAACTATTAGTTATTTTTTATACCCTATTCACCTGCAGTGTCTCCAAAAAATGTCAATTTATTTATTTGTTTTTAGATTCCCTTCCCAGATAAAAATCTAATATGGAATTGAAGGTTGAGTTTGTTAAGAGTGGGATGTCTTGTCAAATACACTTTAGCATACTTTTAAAAAGAGTACTTAATTCAAAAATAACATGCTTAATGTGAATTGAATATAATCTTTTTTAGAGACTTAACTGTAATGTTATTTATAAATAAATCAAAATGTATTGTACTTATTTTTATAATAAATGCAGTTGAACATAAGAGTGTGAACATGAAAGTTGTGATCTTCAGATGTGAAGTTCATAAACCTGACTGAATGTTGAGTAGGAATGATGACATCCATTTTCATTCATAATAGACATGTAATAATTTGTTTAACAAAGCTGTTTGATACATACACAGAGATGTCTGGTTATGTTCCACTAGAGGACACTGCAATAATTCCTAATCCAAACCCGTACCACTATCCTTCCCATCTGGAGACATTGACCTGGGTCAGATAAGACTGGAGATGCTTCTTGATAATAATAATAATAATAATAATAATAATAATAATAATAATAATAATAATAATAATTTTTTTTAATCATTATGTGTATGTCACTCTGACATAGACACATGCATTTATTTCACAGCAGCCTGTAATTTTCATGTTTATTTTAGGTGGATCAATTGTTAATCTACAAAGAAGAAACTACAGAAGAATGTCTTTCAGAAGGTTTGTTCATTAGCATTTCATGAATGAAATACAGCAAAATCAAATGAACAACACGCTTATCTCCTAACTTTTAATTTCTTAAAGCTTGCTGTGGAATAAAGCCTATCAGCAGATATTTTGTGATTGATGGCATTGGGAACAAGGTTTTCAGTATTCTTGAGGACAGCGAGCGCTGTGAAAGGTATTTCTGTGCTAGTGGACGTTCTTTCATAATGAATATTACTGACAACTCAAATCAAGTGGTCATCAGACTGGTGCACGCATCTGTTTGCTGCTACGGCAGCCATGAGGTATGAAAGTTATTCTCGTCTCGTTTAACTGTTAAGTATGTTATTTGCTGTATATTATATGTTGTGTTTATATTTTAGCTGGAGGTTCAGTCTCCACCGGGCACTGCCATTGGATATATTCGACAAAACTGGCATTGTTGCCTATCTAAATTTACTGTTGAGAATGAACGAGGTGAACCAGAATTTAAGATTGAGAGACCATTCGTAGGTTGTATCCGCTGCATGGATCAGAACTTTGAGGTGAAGCACATACACTCAGACACAAGTTTCAATTTTCCATTGACTAGTAGCCCATTGTTTTTCAATTGACCAAATCTATTTTCTTTCCTCTAACCTTAAACATAAATAATTTTTTGGTAGCACTTTATAATAACTTTCATTAATAAATCATTAACAAACATTATGTAATGCTTAACGCATCATTATTTAATATATATTCAGATATCTTGAAATGTGAATAATGTGCTTGTTAATATTTACCTATAAATGTATTAAACATTACCTAATAATGAACATTTCATGTAAATTAAAATACTTAGAAATGTCATTAAACTTCTAATTCATATGATCATGCACATCTTGAAAATTTACAAATGATTTTAACAGAAGTTATACAATGATTAAAATCTTTTGTTAATGCACAACACTTTTGCTGCTGTTGAGGTGTGATACGGACAGGTTTGTGGTAAAGGGTTAAGGGTTGATTAATGGATCAGGCGTGTACAGGGGTCAATTTGATTACTATAAGGGAACACGATTCAATCTGTTTATATTGCATTGTTTTGATAAATGATAAATTAAGTATTTTCTTGAAAATTAGCCCCCCCCCCACCCACCCACCTACACTGATGTATGATTCACGGAATATTCTGTTTAATGATTCACATTAGATTGGGTACTGCAAAAACATGAACAAATGATTAGTAAATGATTTGTAAAGATGTGAAAAAAGGGTAAATTCCAGCCATCTGGTACGCTTTCTGCCATCAAAATGACTGCTCATTAAAGTACTAATGATTAGTAAATGTTCATAAACATTTACAATTGATGAATAGTTTCCACTTTAGATTGGGTACTGCAAAAGCATTAAGAAATAGTTAATAAATGATTTAAGATGTGCAAATAGTAGAAGTCTACATAACAAACAAAGACCAAATATATGACCTTTACAGACTGTGATTATTAGTTAATGAATATATTAGCATGAATGGTTTGTAAAGTGCAGTGATTTTTTGGTTGTGAAGTTTGTAAAGTGATTTGTAAATGTAAAAATGAGCATTGGTTAATATGTGAACTGAAGTTTAATGACACTTGTAAGCATTCAACAGTACATTAACAAATAAACTTGTACTCATTGTGTAATTTCTGTTAAAATAATTTGTAGATTTTTAAAACTTACTATGTAAGTCTATAAGGAAAGAAAGAGGTATAAGTCTATAAGGTGGTGGAGTGGGTAGAGAAAGGGGAGTAATGAAAGAGAAGAAGAAAAGTGGAACAGGTAGAAAGAGATGAGCAGAGAGGAGGATGTGAGAAAAGAGGAGAGGAGAAGGAAAGGGAGAAGACATGAGAAGAGAGGAGAAACTGTAAGAAGACATGGACAGAGAGGAAGTGGGCAACAGGGTGGAAGGGGTGAAAGGAGAGGTAGAAGGTGCGGATGAATTTCAAATAAAATCAGAATGTTGAAAATCAGTTTAAAATCAGAAGTAAAATCAGTTTTCCTCCTGGGAAAACTTCTGTTATTTACTGTAAATGTCCAAAAAAAAATTTCAGAATTTAAGTTTGAGATCATTCAGGTGGACTATCAAGATTATTTTGAATGGAACAGGAGTATTCTTGACATGGTGGTCCAGAACAACATTGCCAGCCACAAAGGAAGAGGCATGTGGAGATGTTGAGACAGGAGCTTTTCAAGCATGGATTCAACCTTCTTACACTTTTTCTCCTATGATGCAAGTGTAGCAAATATTTAGTGTAGATAAAATGCAATGAAATTCTCTTCCAGATGTAAATGAAAGGCAAAATCAGTTCAGGATAATTCATGTATACAGCATGCACACAATAAAAGAATGGCAATAAACATGAAATAGAATGGAAATAGAATATTAAAGAAAAAAATGGAACATACTGTAGACTGCTAGCTAGTAACCAACTTTGCCTGAATGTTTTATATGTTAATGTGTGTTGTAATTATCTCTCTTATACTGTGGCCACAGCTGCTGTCTTTGAATGAAGCAGCGATAGACAGATCATTGGGCAAGATCTTCAAACCTTCCTCATGCTGTGGATCAAATGCAGATTTTGTGCTGAGGTTTCCAAGCAACCTGGATGTCAAAATGAAGGTTACTATACTGGGGGCCTGCATACTTTTTGTGAATATTTTTTAAAAATACACTTTTTAAGATTTTTTTTCCAGAGTTGTAATATACGACTTTTATGTATTTATTTATTTGTTTGTTTACATTTTCAGGACTGTATGTTTTATGACACGTCACAAAGGAAACCGATCTGGTGTATCATCTGAACATCACTATTCAAGGCAGATTTTATCTTTGTGTGCAGTGTAACACATACTTTTTTTTTTTTTTTTTTGGATACAGTTATTCAGAAGGAAGGCATGGAGAAGACAAATGTCTACAGACTTCCTGACAAATTATCCTCCAATAAAAGCTGAAGAGAGAAGAATCATTTATATAACCAAATTGCTTTTTTTGTATTGTATTTCTTTCTAAAAAAAAAAAAAACTGACAAATTACAAATTATCACTAGTTGTTTCAGGTGGCTCTGTCTTACAGGCAGGGTCAGATTTGTGAAAAAATCATGAAAAAGCAGCTGTTACAGTAACATTTATAGAATAATTATAAATTCTTATTCTTCTTATTATAAGAAGCATCTTAGATTAGATAGCTTCGATATTTGACCACTGTTTATGATAATATTGGTTACAGTGAAAGTAATTTCTTTATTTCGATTAGGAATGCAAAATACTGGTACTTTGAATAGAATAACAAGACTATACATATTCAGTTGCTTTTGCAACACCTAATCCATTATTAGGGCATTTAGTCCAAACTTTTGGAGTATCGATGTATTCATGCAATTTGGGGCAGGGCCAAAGTCTTCTCATTTGGGAGATCAAACGTTTTCTCATTCTGAGAGATGAGCAGATGTGTATGAGAAAATATCATATATGATGTTAAACAAAATAAATGACGCAGTGCAGAGAACAGGTCCTTTTCTCTGTTTTTATTTGTGCTCCATAAGACAAAGCTTGTTACACCTAGAAACATTCTCTTGCCATATACTGTCATCGTCAGAAAGTATTTTTTTTTAGTGAAAGGATAGCATTTAATGCATTTACTTCAGAAAGGTAACATTAATACAGAAACTTTTGGTTTTAATATTTATTGCTTAAATTTATTTATTCAAAATCGAACAAAGAGCCATACTTTCACATTGAGAGGTGTATTGTTACATTTATGCATTTAGCAGACGCTTTTATCCAAAGCGACTTACATTGCATTCAAGTTACAGTTTATACATTTTTATCAGCTCTTGCTTTCCCTGGGAATCGAACCCATGATCTTGGCGTTGCTAGCGCCATGCTCTACTATTTGAGCTACAGGAAAGCTTTTATTGTTGTCAGCCAATAGCCTGGCAACCTCCCCACTGAACTGTAAACTGGGAAGTATGGTGTTCTCCAGGGACAGAGTATCACTGGTGTCTTGATAAGCCATTGCCTTTTTATGACTGGAAGTGCAATTTCAATGAACAAAAACAGAGAACACTGACAGACAATATAATATGAGTGAATAAATTGCAAATTTCAATGCCAGACAAAACCTACACATACTTGAAATTACAGAACTTTAAATGATGTGCTGTCATCATTTAATCTGGTAAGTAAACATATAGACACTTTTGGAGTGTTTAGAATCAGGGTGAACTTTACAGCTTTTTTTTTTTAAGCCTAGATGTTGTAGTGCACAGAGATCTGTAGCATCTGCCTGTGGGTAAAAGTGCAGACAGGCTGTGGGCCGGGTAAGGGGGGTCTGTGATGAAGCTACTTGCCCGTTTCTTCATTCTCGAGATATACAAGTCCTGAAAGTCGGGCAGGTTCAAAAGAATTTTCCTCTCAGCTGTTTTAACAGTCTGTTGCAGTCTTCTTATGTCTGATTTGTTGGCAGGCCCAAACCAGACAGTTATAGAAAAGCACAGAACAGACTCAGTAACAGCTGAGTAAAACTGTGTCAACTGCATTTGTGGCAGATTGAACTTTTTCAGCTGACGAAGGAAGTACAACCTCTGCTGGTGTTTTTTTTTTTTTCATAATGTCTATGTGAATGTCCCACTTCAGGTAGTGAGAGATGGTAGTGCCCAGGAACCTGAATGTCTCCACTGCTGCCAAACTGCTGTGTATGATGGTGAGTGAGGGGATTGCTGAGGGGTTTCTCCTGAAGTTCACTATCATCTCCACAGTTTTGAGCGTGTTCAGCTTCAGGTTGTTATGACAGCACCAGATAGCCAGCTGCAGACTTGTCATCATCCTGGATGAGGCAGATGAATGTGGTGTCATCTGAAAACTTAAGGAGCTTGAAAGAGGGGCCTTTAGAGGTGCAGTCATTTGTGTGAGGGAGAAGAGCAGTGGGGAGAGAATGTAACCCTGAGGGGCACCAGTGCTGACTGTACAGGTGTTGGAAATGAATTTTCCCAGGCTCACTAACAGCTGTCCATTTGTCAGGAAGTCGATGATCCACTGACAGATGGAGGTGGGTAAAGATGATCACAAATGTTTGTAGCAATAAAGATTTTAAATAGAAACAGGATTCCTATGGAGCTACATCAAACAATAGACATGAACATTCATCTGCCATGCGATGTCGTCGTAGGAGCTCACAAATCATTGTTGTCCTGTCAGAAGAAATAATGTTAAAGACTGTGCAATTTCAGCAATCTAATAAGATCATTAGAAATCACACTGTGCAAAATGGATCTAATAAACTTGCTATGACATGTATGTAGACTGTATGGTGATGACACCAACTGAAACGTGGGCTATAACTCAAGTTAGTATAGGTCAGCGGTTTTCAGGATAGATGGCAATTTCCCTGCGGTTTTGGTGCTTTAGATGGTAAGCACATCACCATCGCTCCACCAAGCAACATAGGAGGACCTTCAGGAATTATGAATCTTGTTTCTCTGTGGTCTTGTTGTCTCTTGTAGATGCCCACTACCGTTTTCTGTATGCACATATTGGTACCCAGGGCAGAGTGTCTAATGGGGGTGCTCCTGCCCAGTGGGATCTGAAAGTGGCAATGGACAGCAACCTCTTAAAATGGTCATGTTTGTTGCAGGCGAAGCGTTTCAGCTTCACAAACACTTAATGAAGCCATACCCCTTCAGACATCTTGACCATGAGCAGCATGTCTACAATTACAGGCTATCAAGAGCTAGACATGTTGTTGAGAACTACTTACTAAATTCTGCTCATGAAATGTACTGTCAAATACACATGTAATCGTATAACTATTCAGCCCACTTAAGTGATGTTGTGTGACTTTTCAAAAAGTCAGAGAGTGGAGGTACAGTATCATCACTGCCTGTGTCTGCATGGAGAGTGAACTGTACTGCTACCCAGCAAACGTTTCCCTGACCTTAGTGCATGTTCCCTGTTTGATTATTTTTTGGGAACTGATTCTTCAGGAACTGTTCCACAAATGTTCTTTGCAGGGTTTAATCTTTTATTTAACTGTGTATAAGTCACAGTATGTTGCGTTTGACTGGAATGAGAATCACACAAAACAGATTATGACCCTTTTAAGTTCAGTTGTTAGTGTGTTTAATATTTTCTACATTTAATGTGGATCAATGAAAAAAAAATACAAACTAATCCTGTGCCATCCAGTAATCTTTATGATAAAGCTGCAGATGTAACTAAACTTGAAGTGGGTCAGACCCCTGCTCAACCACAAACATCATGCTGGCAAAAAAACAAAAACAAAAACAAACAAACAGTGCGTCCCAGCACTAAGGTTATATGAGCACTCTCGGTGCCAGGTTGTGGCAGGAAGGCAATTCGGCATTAAAATGTGCCAAAACGGCTGTGCGGATTATACCGCTGTGGCAACCTCCGACAAGAAAGGGAGCAAGCTGAAAGAGAGAGCTCGAGAGTGATCACTGCCTAACAGACGAATTGTATCTCACTGGTATGTATAATATATCTGTCAATATCATTTAATTTTAAGTCACATTAAATTGTACATTTCATATATGAATGTGTAGTTTTATTAAGTGGTATGGAGTTTTTACTATTACATTTACAATGATCTATAAGTAAAAAATGATTTTTAAAAAAATTAACACTATGTATATATATATATATGTACACACACACACACACACACACACACACACACACACACACACACACACACACACACACACACACACACACACACACACACACACACATTCATTCATTCATTCATTCATTCATTCATTCATTCTCTTTCCAGATAAAATCCAATATGGAATTGTCAGGTGAGTTTGTTAAGGGTGGGGTGTCTGTCTATCCCAGTTTTGTTTCTTTGACTGGAACAGGCAAGCCAAGATATGACTCCTTGTGAAAAACATGTACACTTTAAAAAAAGTAGGCTACATAATATAGAAATAATATACTTCAAAAGAATACGCTTCAGGATAAAATGAATGTAATGTTTTCAGTCATTTAATTGCATTTTAAATGTTAAATGTTAAAATGTATTAGTGTGTATAGTTTATATTTATAATAAATTCAGTTAGTTTAACTTAAGAGTGTAGTATTTAAGTAGTTAAGTACATCTTCATATGTATTTTCAAAATTACTTCTATTGTCTTTGAAATATGGTTAAAGTGTACTGTTGAATGTACTAATAAGTTTTACAGTAAAATATACTTTAATGTCATTTTATTGAAACTTGCATGTCATGTATTTAATAAATACAGACAGTATATTTGTAATTACACATTTTTGATGTTGCAATTTAAAATGCATTAACCTTAAATGTAATATAAAATAACACACTACAGTTAAAATTATGAGGTATTTTACATTTGGTTTAGCATGTTAGTCAACACATCAACATAAGTGAGCATTAAACAATGACAAAAGAATATTAAAACAATGACATATATCATTTAATTTAAAGTGTACTAAAGTGTGTGAAACATAGTCATGAGTACACATTAATAATCTGAAAGTTCACATTCAGTTAAGATTGCTTATGAAAAACAAATTTAAACCAGTAAGTTGAATCAATGTTTTTTTATGTTTCTGACATTCCATCATTGTATTATCGAACTTAAAATTGAGCACATGAAGTTCTGCAGCTTTCAGTGTGTAATGATTTATCAAATCTGTTTGATACATACACATGGTATGTTTATGCTTCACTAGAGATCACCGCAATGATTCCTTCCCCAGACCCGTACCACTGTCCTTCTCATCTGGAGACCTTGAACAGGGTCAGATAAGACTGGAGATGCTTCTTAAAAATAATAATAATGTTTATCATTGTGTGCATGTTAGTCTGACTTGGACAAATGCATTTATCTCACAGCACTTTTCACTGCAAGGAACCTGTCATTTTCATGTTTATTTTAGATGGATCAATTGTTTGTATACAAAGAAGAAACTATGAATGAATATGTTGCAGAAGGTTTGTTCATTAACATTTCATGAATGAAATACAGCAAAATCAAATGAACAACACCCTTATCTCCTTTAATTTCTTAAACTTTTATCTTCTCAAAGTTTGCTGTGGGATAAAGCCTATCAGCAGATATTTTGTGACTGATGGCATGGGGAACAAGGTTTTCAGTATTCTTGAGGACAGCGATTGTGGTGACAGGTGTTGCTGTGGTGGTGGGCGTTCTTTCATAATGAATGTTACTGACAACTCAAATCTTAAGGTCATCAGACTGGTGCACCCGTCTGCTTGCTGCTGCAGCAGCAGCCATGAGGTATGAATGTTTTTCTCATCTTGTTTAACTGTGAAGTATATTATGTGTACTGTATATTATATGCTGTATTTATATTTTAGCTGGAGGTTCAGTCTCCACCAGGCATTGCCATTGGATATATTCGACAAAACTGGCATGTTTGCCTATCTAAATTTACTGTTGAGAATGAACGAGGTGAACCAGAATTTAAGATTGAAAGACCGTTTGTTGGTTGTATCCGCTGCACGGAACATAAATTTGAGGTGACGCACATACACTCAGACACAAGTTTCAATTTTCCATTGACTAGCCCATTGTTTTTTAATGGACCAAAGATATTTTCTATCCTCTAACCTTAAAAATAACCTTTACATAAATCATTTTTTAGATCAGTGTTTCTCAAACCTGTCCTGGGGACCCCCAAACACTGCACATTTTGTATGTCTCCTCATAGGCCACACCCAAGTCTTGCAGACTCTAATGAGCTGATGAATTGAATCAGGTGTGTTAAATGAGGGAGACATACAAATTATGCAGTGGTTGTGGGTCCCCAGGACAGGTTTGAGAACCACTGTTTTAGATTATAATTAAACTGCTGTTTAGTATGCTTATTAAGCCATTTACCTCATTGCCTGACCCACATTAGCTGTAGGAAATTTCAGGTTGTGCTATATTTCTGGGGAAATTTGATCCCCACAATGAAGGCAAAAATCTAACCCACAAACACGTTACTTTGGTTTTAAATATGAGAGCTAACATGGTGTTGTTGCTTATTTAAACAGCAGCAGAATGAAGCTGAAGTTATAAATCCAGTGATGTTTTATGAAAATGTTACTTAGATCACTAAAAGTAGGCCTGTTTTTTATATTAGTGAAAACAGTATATTAAAGTGAAAAATGTGAATATACTGTAGATGAGCTAGTAACCAATCTTGCTTGAATGCTTATTGTGTTAATGTATGTTGTTATTACCTGTCTTATACTGTGACCACAGCTGCTGTCTTTGAAAGAAGAAGTGACAGAAAGATCATTTGGCAAAATCTTCAGACCTTTCTCATGCTGTGGATCAAATGCAGATTTTGTGCTGAGATTTCCTCGCAACCTGGATGTCAAAATGAAAGCTACTCTACTGGGGGCCTGCATACTTATTGTAAATATTTATTGTAAAAAAAAAAGAAGTTTAAAACATCTTTTTCGAGTTGCAATGTAAGATTTGTTTATAATGAATAATTATATCTTGTTTATTTATTATTATTAATTATAATTCATTTTCAGGACTCCGTGAATTATCAAACATCACATGGTGAACCGCTCTTGTTTACCTGTATATCAATGGGATTTGGCTATTTGAAAATGTCCTAAGTAGGGCTGTGTCACATCCAATAATTTCTGCAAATATACCAGTATGATTTAATGCTAAACAGTTATATATATATATATATATATTTCAAGCCTCTCAAATTCTAGCATTAATATCCTGTCTGTGGCCTAGATCACCATCCAGCTGCTCCTGCTCAAGGCCATCCCCTGGATCTTTCCACCATCTGCACCACCCTGGATTCTTTTGTTTTATCCCTCTCTCAGACTCCCATCCTTCTCCGGAGCCGCCTCCTCTATTCCATTTGATGACCTCCTTGTGCCTTTCTGGGATGGGCGTAGTGTCACGGCTACTCTTTTCCTATGTGCCCTGTTTTCCCGCCTTAGTTAGTTGTCATAGTTACTGATTTGATTGGTCACTCATATCACACTGCTTGCCCTTGTATTTAAGTTCCACCTTTTTAGTTCATTATTGTCAGGTCTCTTTACATGGTTGTGTGTGTTTACCTGCTTCTTTGCTGGATTTAGTCTGTGTGGATTATTAAAGACTATCAGCTATCTCTGATCTTCATCTTTGTGTGTGTTTACTCAACCTGAGCATGACAACATGATTACAAGTTACAAACTCTTCTTTCAAAGAGTAAAAAACTAAATACCTGAAATTAATCCACTGCGTATCCTAAGAAAAGGAAAATGCTCAGTGCGTTTAAAATGCACAAGAAATATTTCACATTCTGTTCACATTTCATCTTTATATATGATTCCTCACTTACTAACATGTGTATTCAATCAATCACTTAGAGAATAGTTACTCAACTGGCACTTGACAAATATCCAGGAGGAAGAAAAGAGTAAAGAAATAATCAACCTATAGATCAATAAAAATATAAAGGAAAAAACAGCTAACTTCAAATTATAGAAAACTATATCAATTAGTGTCTTCATTCAAACCAAGTGGTTGTGCAGTATTAAGATGAATAATACATTTAATTTCAGTTTGTAATAATTTCTGTTCCATATTAGTGTTTAGTGTATTCCACAAAAAGAAGGGAAGAAAAAACTTTACTGAATGATACTGTTACAGATTGGTTGTCTAATGAAAGCGCACAAAGGAGAATATACAGGAACAGGCTTTATTAACAAACTCTCTTAAAAACACAACCAAATGCTATCTCAAAGCAGGATAAACAGAGAAAGAGATTCAGAGCAAGGTGGAACCAGCGGAGACTCAGGAGATGTAGGAGACTCAGGAGAATTGAGTATTATCTCCCCAAACCAGGCAATTAAATCCTCAAATGTCCATGCGTTCCTCCAAATATCCTCCAGAGGCTTTTAGCATCCTATCCACCATGGCAGGGTTGTGGTCAGTGGTAGATAGCTGGTCTATGGCCATTCTGGAGTGAGGCTAATGATGACTTCATCTTCAGTGAGGCCGATGGTGTCAGGGTCTAATTTATTCGTGGTTTTATGACAGAGCCCTGACACTCCCGTCATGTCTTGTTTTCATGTGAGCACACGGCTTTGAGTGTGCTTGAGCCATGCGCTCTTGTCTGCATGCCCTATTTCCTTGTTTCATGTCGGAGCGTGGTGTTCAGATCCCAGCACTCAAGTCTTGTTCAGTTTCGGTTTCGTGATGGGGTTCGGACACTCGCGCTCCATGTTCTGTCTTGTTGTAGGAGCAAGTAGTCCCTAACCCGGGGCAAATGTCATTTATGGTTCATTTTTGAAGATTTTATGGGCCGTTTTGAAGTCCCACATCCGGGGGTACCTCCCTCCACCTGTGGTCCGCGTTGTCCATGAGAAGTATCAGGTTGCATTTTTGGTCACTCTCCCTCTCTCTCTTCCTCTATGGGAGATGCGAGAAAGAAGATATCGGTTTTAGGACAATACCAAAATAATTAAACAGTTTTAACAGATCATAAGGACAGGTACCCACACATATAATATGATGACTGTATAAAACGATTCTCAGCATTATAAAAAAGGCTTTTAATAACACTCCTAATAATGAAATTGAAAATAAATCAATAAATAAAAGAAATTGATAAAAATCTCCTTACATTTTTCCGTGAGAAAAAAGTTTTCCTTGTGCAACGATGACTTCTTCGAATGAGAGGCTTACCAAAAATGTGCTTAAGGGAGAAAAAAACAAACAAACAAAAAAAAAATCACAGAAATGTATCACAGAAAATTAAAGTTTCTACATTATATTTAGAACATTCAATATTTATATTTACATTATATTAATGAATTTAATCCCCTTAACCTACCCATCACAGTAAACCTTCTGCATTTTATATTTTCATAGACATCATTTAGTATAATTTATCATGTAAAAAGCTGTTATGATCGTGGGGACAATTATTTGGAGTATTACTACATATAGGGTTTGTGGGGACACTCCATATAGGTGTAATGGTTTTTTTTTTTGCTGTCCTGTTAGAGGGCTCTTTGTTCATATACGTCAATATTTATGTGAATTTGTTTGATTTAATAAAATATCGCTTTAACCCGTCGTCTTCATTCGAGACATTGACGTTATATTATTAATACTATCCTAGTTTATATCAGATATAAGATAAAAGATTGTTTCTTAATAATTATTCACGTCTACACTCGTACATTCTAATCCAGCTACTCGTTTTCTTTTTATTCAGTTGATTAAAAATAAAATCTATTTCATTCTGATGTAAATTGCTTATTTGTTCAAAATTCTATTCTAATGTAAATTACTCATTTGTAAGTCGCTTTGGATAAAAGCATATGCAAAATCATCAAAATCCAAAAATTTAACTTGGTGAAAAGGATAACGAGCGATTCAACCTATTATTTTTAACAATATATTGTTGAATATACAATCATACATTGAAGTAGTGAAGAAAATAATCAAATTGCCATTACAAACAAACAATAGTACTGACATTACAGGTGGTCTAGCCAGAAAAGAAAATTTACACAGACCAGCATGTTTTTGGCTATTATAAAGTCGATTAGCGTTTCAATAATTTCACATATCTCGGTATCATAAATTTTTTTAACCAACAAAGCATAAATCTGCTACATACGTACACATACACAGGACCTCACTAACTCCAAACTCCCCGCTACATTTGCCACTGATGGCAAATTGTTTCAAGTAACAGTAATGTATTGTGGCTTTGTAAAACTTGTTCAGACAAAACACCTGTTGTTCAGGTTTGTTATACCGAATACGTGATTATACTGAATACACAGACTGATAATTTGGTTTAACTTGACTGAAAGAGCTTGTCTATCATTGAAAAAAAATGGTGTTTAACACAGACATGTCGCTCGAAATATAGATTCATTTTGCAGCACCCGAAAGGGTTGTTATCAGAGTCTGACTCGTCCCTGTTTGGAGACAAAAAGTTTGTTTCAGATTCCTCCCGAAGTTTATTTATCAGCATGAGACAATTTTGGTCATGAAACGTTTTGTTCCAACAGGATGATATGGATATGTAGGCTGGCCGCGTTGTTGCACGGTACCGCATTCCCGGCATAACAGCATCCCACTGGTAAAAGTACCGGATTTTACCACCAAAATTAAATTCTCTCCAAATTTGATTGTAGAAGTATGTCCAGTCTATGGCGATCAAAAGCAGGTAAGCGCATTCGGATGTATATTCATCGTAAGAATCCAAAACGTAGAGTTTCACAGTAAGCAATGTCTTGTCAAACACAAATCTACCCACACGATCATCAGACACAGTGAAATCTTGTTTCACAAAATCTTCATCTTCATGGAGAATCTTTGTCAGATTGTATCTATCCCGGTGCATATCTTCACCCGTTTCAGCAGAACTTCTTGGCGGCATAACAGACATCGTTCTTGTTTCAGGAGTGATTGGAGCAGCGGAGGCCATTGTAACGTAGAAAACAGTGTAGAAACCCCTAAACCTTACTTAAATACCATATTCTGAATGTAGGGTGGGGGTGTGTCAAACAGCCAAGGGCGTACCGCCTTCAACAGTCATAAAACATGCGCTTTAACGCATTCAGCATGATATTATCTCTTAAATTATTAGCGGGTTTTCTTGCAAACTATGCATGTGTAAACTCACGTAGTTCGTGAGAACCTCTGATTGCGGTATATATCAATTGAATAAAAAGAAAATGATTAGCCGGAATAGAATGTACGAGTGTAGACTGAAATAATTAAGAAACAATCTTGTATCTTATACCTGATATAAACTAGGATAGTATTAACAATAAAACGTAAATGTCTCGAATGAAGACGACGGGTTAAAGCGATATTTTATTAAATCAAACAAATTTAGCAAAAAACTAAGAAACAAAGCGCAAGGCCTAACAATTACAATTAGATGGGAAACAAATTCAAACAGAAAGAACACAATTGTGGAAACAAATAAAATTGTTCTGGTTTCAAAGTGTAACGCTATGAAAAACTTTGCGTTTATATCTCACGACGGTGTGACGAGGCCTAGAACAGTAGCGCCGTTAAACACGCGGATAAAGTCAAGATATCTAGCAATACTTACCAGAGATCAGGCTGGTGTGTGAAAGAGTTAGAACAAGCATTTGTGTTTGTGTTGTTAGACCATATTGTTCTTATTGTCTCTATAAAGATTTGTACGTTTATATTCATTTATGAATGCTGTTATGCAGAATTTGTCTTAGTGACATTCAATGGAATATTTTATTAAAAGATAACGCAGAGTACTGTTTGAGTAACACTCTGTCAAGTGTTCACCCAACTACCGGAAACTTGTTACTTTATCATAATTATTTAAAAATACATAGCCTACATAAGCATCATGCCTGACACTTTTGTAACCGACTAAAAAGTAATATTTAAGCAAAACAAACATTTGCACTGTGAAAAATTAAGAGAATTAAGAGATGTTAAAAACTGCTCACCACAGTTTTAGATTAAACACTCTCTTGACTTTTATTTAATTAACTTATACTGTATTTGTTCATGCTTTCCTGCGAACACTTGCTGTATGTTTGACCAAGCTCTGAGTATAGTCTTCATGTAAAAACTGCCTAAGGCACACCTGTGCAATAATCATGCCGTCTAATCAGCATCTTGATATGTCACACCTGTGAGGTGGATGGATTATCTCGGCAAAGGAGAAGTGCTCACTAACACAGATTTAGACAGATTTGTGAACAATATTTGAGAGAAATAAGCCTTTTGTGTACATAGAAAAAGTCTTAGATCTTTGAGTTCAGCTCATGAAAAATGGGGGCAAAAACAAGTGTTGCGTTTATAATTTTGTTCAGTGTATTTTGACCACTGTCTGGTGGCTGACTGCAGTATAGGTCATAAAACCCACCTCTCCATTTTTGGCTAAAGGTTGCATGCTTGCCTTCCAGTGGCTTGGATCAAGGTTTTTAGGATCACTTGAAAAATCACAGGGATGTTGTACTGAAGCAGATCAGAAATTTGCAGGACAGTGGGTGGGTCCCCAGGAGCAGAGTTGAAGACTAGGCTTTAGGGGGTCTGTCTAAAATAAATGGGCTTCTCTAAATGCGAAGCAAGAGAGACACTGCCTCCTGCTGTAACTACTTGTGTCGCTGTTTGAAAGTGTTACTGTAGTAAAGAGAGATTTATACACTTTTGTTACTATGAATTATTTTCTTATCCAATTTTTTTTAGAGGCACTGCCTCCCTTGCCTCCTTGGAGTAAATGCCCCCACTGCATATAATGTGAAGAGGAGTAAGCCTATACTGCTATTTTTATTTGCATAACATATACATAAGTGTATTTAAAGGGGCTATATGTAAGAATTTTTATGTATTAATCTTTTTTATGTATTAAAGTGGTCATGAACTGCATTTTTAAAATTATTTTATAATGTTCTCTGAGGTTCACTTATAATGTTAGTGTGATTTTTACATAAAAAAAAAAACAATAATTTAGAAGTAACAGGCTATTTTCTATTCTAGTCTGTTTTTATACGTGGGGCACATTCAAGACTCTCAAGTAAATACCCACTGCTATGATTGGCTAACAGTTTTGGTTATTAAAATAACAGATAATAACAACATGAGTCATTTGGGTTAAAAACATAAATACTCAGTATATATCAAATGGTCTGGAACAGACAATGCAATAGTGGTAAAAACACGTTACTCACACTTACGTGTTGTGACATTACTCCATTGATCCAATATTCAGACTCAACACTGCATCATCTTTTACTTTCAACCTCTCTAAACAGCCTGCATCATAATGTCTTGTTTAAAAATGAATCCGTAGTAAAGTAAAGCGAAAAAATAATGTTTCACTTATGCGATCTGGAGCTCTTTCATAATTTTACCTGGTGTATACACCGGATGCGAGCGGCGCAACGCAACTATAGACAACAGAACCCATTATAATCAGTGATTCTGTCTACACTGAATGCGGCACTTACTGACAAAACAAATCCCGACAGTAAATTGATGTCCCGTTCTATTTCTGACATACTCCAAGAATTTGTGCTGCTCCTGACCTGAAAGAGAAATGGATTCACGATATGACACAGCAATGCTCGCGTCCAATAAGGAAGGCAATTCAAAGTCTATCATTAACATCAGTATGCATCAGTATCATTATGCATCAGTTCATTAACACATCTTTTTACTTGGATACACTAGGCATACTTCAGAAAGAAGACCAGGAGAAGACAAAAGTCTACAGGCTGCTTGTCAAACTGTCCTTCAATAAAAGCCGAAGAGAGAAGAATCATACTATAAGGCCTATATGACCAAATTTTTATCTTTCTGAGAAAAGTTTTTTTTTGTAAAAGTCACAATATATCTCTTCAAAACTGACAAATTACACATTATTACTAGTTGTTTTAGTTTATGTCTCTCTCTTATGAGAAGGTTACACAGAATTTGCATGTGTTATTTAAAGTGAAGTAAACCCTGCAGTAACCACAAACATCTAAAGCTGAAGTTCTTTGTAATTCTACAGGTGATGCAAAAAAACACCCTAGGCACTTTGGGTTGCTCATCATCGAAATCCATACAGAATGTTCCTATTTAAGCTTGTCCATTGCCTTAATGGATAAAATTAATTGCACAGACATGTATATTTTCTGTAAGCCTCCGAGTATGTTAAAGTGTCCAGTGCACATTAATTGCATAGACATGTATAATTTCTCCTTTTTTTAAATGTGGTGTTAATTTTTTTCCAGACAATTCACAAAAATATGTCAATTTGTCAATTTGATTATGCAATAAACATCTGGAAATTATACATTTCATTTTTTTTTTTTTTTTTGCATGAAAATTCTGGTGTCCCATAAACCTATAAGCATAATAATAAGATTGTTTGTTGTCTGAAATGTTCCACTGCCTGTTTTGTACTTTGACGTAAAACATTATAAAGGCCGTTATAGTCTATAAAACAATGTACTATGTACATAATGCATTTTGCCCATAAAATCTTGAACAGCAGTTATCATAAATGTTTTCCCATTTTAAGCAATATGTAGTGCTTGAAGCACCAACAAAGAGCCATGCTTTCATGTAGAAGGGTATATTGTTGTCAGCCAGTAGCCTGGCAACCTCTCCAAGTATGGTGTTCCCCAGGGGTGTAGAGTATCAGTGGTGTCTTGATGCTTCACAATATGTCAGACAAAGGAGTTAGCAAAGTCATTGCCTTCCAATGAATGGAACTGACAGACAATAGCACGAGTGAATGAATTACAAATTTCAATGCCAGACAAAGCCTACACATCCTTGAAATAATGGAACCTTCAATGCACTTAAGTGCTATCATCATTTAATCTGGTAAGTAAACATACAGTTGGTGATAGTTTTGACATAATTGCAATAGTTTGGCTTAACAGTTAAGCACTCGTGATTTGCTGATCATTCATACTTAATTCATAGAAATCATAGTGCATGTAAAAAAATAAAAATAAATAAATACTGCTTCTGTTTCACACCAAATGCTAATGTTCACTTGGTCAAGTCGTTTTGAATTTGACCAGTGTGTAGCCTCTAATAGCCTCAGTCATACAGCTTATTTTAGGCAAATTGTGCACATAATCTGACACATGACCATGCTACTCTCTGCTCTTCACCAAATCAATTTGCATGCCAGTTTTTGTCTGTTTTTATCTGAAGCTCTAGCAGCATGCTGCAACAATTTAACCTTGAGCCGAGGGAAAGTTCATGCGATTGCCATCGGCTCGACAGGCAGTGTATTCATACCATGTAGCCTACCATCTGCTTTGACAGTTGAAACTAACTTGTAACTTTGTGTTTGGTGTGAAAGGTCCTTTATCCATCTAGCAAACTTTTGTTACCTTTTATAGCAAAGGCTGCAGTATAACGTCTTTCTTTCTTTCTTTCTTTTCTTTAAAAATTTGAGTTAATGGTTGTAGCTCTTCATGAAACATAATACGTTCACACCTTTAGCCAAGTACATTGACACCCTCAGCAACTTTAGTCAAAAGAAGGCATGAATAATTTATGTTACTCACAGTTTTGATCACTGTTTAATTGTTTTGTAAAACCTTAGCAAATTGTTTAAACTATTATAGGTCAAACAGTCAACACAGTAGGATACTTTTGACATTTAGTGCATAATTTCTTCAAGAATGCTTTTCTTGGCTATACTTGCAGCCAGTGCTGGTCCTGCATTTCTGGGGGCCCTAAGCAAAACTTTCTCAGGGGCCCCCTGTCAGTGTGTTCATAAAAACTCCAAAATGACCCTTTCAGAGCAGAAAAAGTAAGAAAATTGCAAACACTAAATACAATAAATAAAAGATACAAATTAAATAAAATTTAATCTACTAAAAAAATTGCCTTCTATACAGAAATTAATAAAGCAATCAAATATAAAAATAAAACACTGCATAGTCTTCACCGTATGAATTACTGTAAATGTACACTGATTGTTATTAAAATGACTAAAGTTATTCAGTAAAGAGAAGTGAATGATTTTTTAATTTTCTGTTGCTTGATTAATATTTAATGACAGTGACAGCAGCAGGTTTTTTTGTGTTGGTTGTTGTTTGTTTGTTTTTTTGGCTGCTGTCACTTTAAGACCGAATGCGCATATATATATATATACTATCAAGCTTTGATTACTTTCCTGTTTATGTTCATTTAAGACATAACTGAAAACTTGTCAAGACAGGCATTTTGTGTGTGTTATTATATTTGTGTGTGTAAGCACATGCCTGAAGCCCAAAGTAGCCTATACTTCCCTATGTTTTGTTCTGCCTCAGATCGCGAGCACAGAAAGCTCTTTTGCTTACTCACAGAGCGAGTGGGACAGAACAAGCATTACCAGGGATAAGGGAGTGAAGCTTCACGCTTACGTCCGACAGGAGACTGTGTATTACAACAGTCATGTTACATTGGGTTACATGTTACATTTGGATGTTATGTACGAAGGGCGACGATGCACCACTTAAAAGGAAAAGAATAGAATGCAGCATTTTGTTTTCTTAATTGCACAGCCTTAGTCATTAAATCATCTTTGAGTGCAAGGGGCCCCCTTGTGGTGTGCAGCCCCTAATAAACTTGGAGTACTGTCATTGCTGGCAGCTCAAAAACATAGGTTGCATCCGAAATTGCATACTCTCTTGAGTACGTACTTATTTTGTATAAGTAATTATTTCATAACCCCTAACAAAGTATGTTCTATGTATTATGAATGTAATCTGGACATAATACATTTGCCAAGTTGTCATTATCATGTAGCTTAACAGTGTCAGTTATGTCGCTTCACTGTCATTCACAAATTCTCTCCTGTGGCCTCACTGAATAGTAAAGTGTCCATCTTATGCACACTTTAGAATCTCACCTGAAGTAGTAGGGTACTTATTGTGTACTCTTTTACGAGTATTGTGAATTCGGACATACTTCTTTTGTCACATACAGTTTTTTCGCAGCCATAGTGTTACTGATGCAAACTCTATTTTTTTCTTGCTATTGTGTTTCAGTACAGAGGAACATTATTCCCCTATCATGTTTTTGCAAGGTAAGTGATTACCCATCATTTTAAACCATCTGAAATCACAAAAAGTGCGACACACTGCATAACAAATGTAAAAGATAATGTAGTCATCCTGTGTCCAAAGGTGCATGATTTATATAGTTTAGCAGTAATATTTAAGTGATATCTAACAAGGGAGAGTGCTGATTCAGACCAACAGCATGATTGCAAGTTGCTTTTATACAGTTCAATAATCAAAAAGTTAATATTTAGTAACATGCATTTTACTGCCAGTTACTGTGTTTTTGCTTCGCCAACAGAAACAAGAATCAACCCATTGTATGTCTCCAAGCAATAGACAGTAGTGCTATTACTGAATGGATCATTGATTTTAAACATTCAATAACTCACTCATAAAGACAATCACTTGTTGCCTCTCTGCACTACAGAAGCTGCATTTGAAATGGCAAATGCATTTGAAATAGCAAATGCAACTTTGTATTTACATAGCAAATTTACTTGCATAAGTGAATAATGAATGATGCCATCTACTGGCATAACAATGTAACCTGCAGGTAAAGTCACCTAAAAAATAGCCATCACTAATGTACAGACTTGTCTGTCTGGAACATGCACACAGGAGGGAAACATACTGTACAGTGAAATGTACAGCGCTGGTGCACTAACTAACCATTAAACGCTACAATGTACACTCATTGTTGGCTATATAGTATGTGTTCATAATGTTATGTAATGACATTATACTTTATAGGATAAATCATGTCCAGGTCAAGATGTAGCTGCATTAACTGCTGAATATGAGTAAACCATTTTCTGCTTTAGCTGTGATACACCATACTGCTCTATGACAGTGTTTCCTGTTTGTGCTACTCTGCTGCTCTCTAGTGGGCAAATCAAATATCACACTTATTTTCTGTTAGTATCCAATAAAGGGTTGTTTTGGTGTGTTGCATTTACCTGGCCTGCACTTCCGGTGGCATAGTTTTGGTTAATGATCTGGAGATAAACAGGAAAGAGGTTCAGGCTTGAGAAAATGCACACAATGAAGTGGATTGTTACCATGATGACAAAGCACTTTTCTGGTTTGATAACTTAATGATCTAATCTATTTTTTAAACTACATTCTTCTTGTAGGTCAGACAGGAGGAGCAAATGTACCTTCAGCCAATGTGCCTATGGCACCTGGTGAGAGCTGAAATAAATATATTTGACAACCTTATTAAACAACTCTGAATAACTCTTCAAAGACCCTTAAAAGTTAAAATATAATTTCAGCGCAGTGACATATGGGTCTTTTTTTTCTAGATCAACATGTTTTCATTCTCTTCACTTCATGTACTGTATAATTTATCTGAACATATGATCTGTATGGGTACAGATATCTGATAGTTTATCAGATTTTCTCTTTCTCCCATAGTATATACCATTGGCCCTCATCCAGGCAGAAATGAAGTTTATCCTACATCAACAGCAGGTAAAGACATAAACATGAATAATGTGTATAGAGTTCACATACTGTAAGTATGTTCTTCTGTGCTGCAGGTTATATGCCACCTCAGGTCCCGATGGTCATGCCAATCCCAGACAGACCGCTGGGCTGTCCACCAGGCTTGGAGTACCTGACCCAGGTGAATAACAGCACTCTCACAATTAAACATTTACATTCACTACAGAGAAAAATCACTGTTCATATATGAACCTTTCTCTAGGACTTGTGGTATAGGAATATAGGAATGGGAATCATGAAGAATGTAATGGTTCCAATTCAGTTCTTTTAAACAATTACAGTTCCTAACAATTTTTTAAATATATATATATATATATATATATATAATTTAAAAAATTGTTAGGAACTGTAATTGTTTAAAAGAACTGAATTGGAACCATTACATTCTTCATTGTGTGTATATATATATATATATATATATATATACACACACACTGACTCATGGGGACTCGTGTCACCGTAGGATGATGGACACCTATGGAGAGTCCCCACAAGAATAGTAAACCAGACGTGTGTGTGTGTGTGTGTGTGTGTGTGTGTGAAAGAAGTGCATCATTATTGTCAAATGATGAGATAATTGAAACTGCTTGTAACTTTTGAGCCTCTAGAAAAATAAAAATAAGATTAAAATAAAGACACACTGCATGTGTCTTTGGCTCTGCTTCTCTCTGCGTGAGTTAATGTGGTTTGAGGCACCGGTTTACTTATGGTTTACTTATGGTTAAAGGACGTCTTATAAGTACAGATGGACAAATAATACACTCTATGCCTATTTTCATATCAGTTCTACAATGCTGCTTATCACAGGTTGACCAGCTTCTAGTTCATCAGAAAGTGGAATTAATGGAAGGTAATGTTCGGCCATTGATTGCACTAGAAACAATTTTCTAAACCCCTGTCACATGACTACAAATGCTCTCTTTCTCATACAGTTCTCATGGGATGGGAGACCAATAATCAGTATGTGGTGAAAAACAGTTTAGGGCAGCAAGTGTTTTTTGCTGCTGAGGAGAGCGATTTTTGTACTCGCATGGTCTGTGGACCAATTCGCTCCTTCCTGCTTCATATCCAGGATAACATGGGACAGGAAGTGATGACTTTATCCCGTCCCCTTAACTGTGGTAGTTGTTGCTTTCCTTGCTGTCTGCAAGAGGTACAGTACAACATGACCACATACAACATGACCACTTCACCATGTATACTGTTTCATGCATATTAGCCCAATGTTTTGCATCCTGCTTTCCATTCCTGTATTTTCTATGTGCAACAAATAAAAAGGACAAGTGATTATAAATATTGCAAAATACCTCTCTATGTTGCTGTCTTAGCATGTCAGTACTGCCTCATGTATTTCAGCTGGAGGTTCAGAGCCCCCCAGGCAGCCCTATTGGTTATGTAATACAAAGCTGGCATCCTTTCTTGCCGAAGTTCACCGTCCAGAATGAGAGAAAAGAACCTGTTCTGAAGATTGTGGGGCCGTTCTGTGACTGCAAATGTTGTTCTGATGTTAATTTTGAGGTATGGTGTAGGGCTGGGCGATATATCTCGCGCGATATGCATGCGCATCTCGTCAGTAAAGCCGGTTCCTTGATTAGCGGTAAATCTCCATCACCTGTTTTCAAATGCAGCGGCATTTAATACACAGAGCCGTAGATCACTGACAAGCTACGCAATAATGATAATAATAATCCGCAATATCGCAGATAATGAACGCGATATTGCGTAGCTTGTCAGTGATCTACGGCTCTGTGTATTAAATGCCGCTGCATTTGAAAACAGGTGATGGAGATTTACCGCTAATCAAGGAACCGGCTTTACTGACGAGATGCGCATGCATATCGCGCGAGATATATCGGGTGCATACATTATACTATAAATTATACTGTCAAAATATAATATAATATAATATAATATAATATAATATAATATAATATAATATAATATAATATAATAGTCACAGATGGTCTAAAATGAATGCCAATTAAAAATACAAACATGGAACAAACAGGCGTAACAGTGTGAACTAGCCACAAACAACGGTATTCTGTATTGTATAAAAATGTACTATTAGATAAAAATATAAATTATTTTGCTATGAATGAGATTATTTTGTCAATGTCATATTTTGTGCTTGCAGAATGAAGTTCAACTGATTTATAAATTAAAATCTACACCATTTTATGTGTCTAACTAATGCACATCAATCTAACAGTCACATGCTTATTTGATGCCAGGTGATGTCACTGGATGAGTCCTCAGTGATTGGTCGAATCAGTAAACAGTGGACAGGATTTGAAGCAGAAGCGTTTACTGATGCAGACAACTTTGGCTTACAATTTCCAATGGATTTGGATGTGAAAATAAAAGCAGTTATATTAGGAGCCTGCTTTCTTATTGTAAGTAATATATACTCTTTATCAATACATTTTTTTTTTTTTTTTTACATTTTATTTATTAGCTTTCCTGTCAAATTTTAAGAATATTTCCATGTATTTAGTTCTAATAGTGAATCATGGTGCAATCAAACACATTATACTTGTAACTGTATTTAGGCTCTAACTGAATATATTATATATTTACATAATCCTAATTACATTAATTTACTTTTGTCTTTTTTTCATTTTGAATATACAGGATTTCATGTATTTTGAGCACACTCAAAAGCAAGAGTGAAACCATCCTGGAGCTTTGTTCCCCATTTGATTAAATTATGTATTTCTTTTGAAATACAAATGCTGTACAATTTTATTTTTAAACTTCTAAGTATCATAACTGAAGATTAAGTGGGTCAAAGCCATAATTTTCAATTACAACACTGTAGTGTAAAACATCCACTTATCTTATCCAACTAATAATTCTTCCAGTTTTATAACAGAAGTACAAACGTTTCATACACCTTTCTTCTTGTCACTGCACCTCTCTTTATATATATATTTTTTAAATAAAGAAAGGTGTGTCACCATAAACCTGCTGTAAATATAACATGTCAGCCCTCTAATACATGTCAATGTTTAACTAATCCATAAAATGTTGATTTCAGGATTCACAATGACCATCTGAAAAGCAGGATGACACATTTAAAGAATGTAAGATACATTCTTCAACTGTGCCATCCTGCCTTTTAGATTTACTAGTCTAGTTCATAACATTATTGTGTGTCCTGTGAATTTCTGAAGGTCTCACTTTATCAGTGTGCTATTTTAAGTCACACATTCACTTCTGCCTGACCCCCGGTCCTTCTTGGACTTACAAGGGCACAAGTTAGCTTTGCAACAGATGTATTGCAAAATATACTACATGTGAATTTGTGGGAAAGTGCTGATCTGTGTTTGTACCAAAAACTGGATTCGAGTGCAAAAGTACGTATGGTGTTACATTGCAAGTTTGTGTTTATTGTGTTTCTGTGAATGTAATTTGATGCATTTGTGGCTTTTTGTCATAAATTATCAGGTTTGTCATAAATGAATAACTTCACCTTTTTGTTTATACTTATTTTGACTTTTTTTGTCATCAGATTCAGACTATGAATGTAAAATTCATACATACATACATACATACATATATACACATATATTTATTTATTTCATATGCCTTAATGTCATTGACTAACATTTGTTTTGAGGGTACCTGAAACAAGAAGCAAGACTTAAAGACTACACACATTGATCTTTTTGTTTATGATTGATATATATGAAGTAATACTTGTAATAAAACTCTTAGAGAACCAGTTGTAAAAAGATACAGAACCAGATTGTGCAGTCGTTCCTGATGTGAGGAAGTAGGCTGTTTCCTATTCGCCTCTGCTAAACCACTATGGTTTTCTTGATGAATATCTTGATTGTGTGTGTGTGTGAGAGAGAGAGAGAGATAACTGTTACAAATATATATGTTTTTGATGATTAAACCTTTTTTTAAAATAAATAGTTTTATGTAAACACAAGACAATACTTACGGGGCAAAAATCCATTCAGTTCTGATTTTTTATAATATAAAACTTTGCCTCAACTTTGTATTCCACTGTGTGTTTGTTTTAAAAAGATGTTTCCTGTTAATTATGGGTGGATTGTGAGATTGCACGTCAAGGCTAATCTAATTTCTAAATATGAAAACAGGAAGCGGAAGGTCGAATAGTAAAAAAAGCTAAGATGTATTTAAAAGGTTTCCGAAAAAGCAGAAGCTTTAAATAGGCTGCCTACACCTGAAAGAAAAACGTAGTAGGTTTCGAAAACGTTGGTCTAAATGTTGACAATTTCCATAGGCCTGCACCTAAATAACTGTATATATCCATGGAGACACTTCATTCGACGTAACCTACTGAAAAAAATGCCAAGGGTCTTCACAGAAAGTTAACTATAATGAGATTTAAACCCCAGTCAATCTCTTTCGTTTTTTCGTAAGGGGTGTGTTCGTAAGCAGAAAGCAGATTGTTTCCCGGAAACGCATGTACCGTATGTGAGGCAGGTAAAGAGCGAAAAGAAAACAGCTCTGTGTTACTGTCGCCCGCTAAAATAATAGTAATATATAAAAAAAGAACCGGCCTCTTTCCGAGCGGAATTTAGTGAAGTTAATTTAAGTAAAGGACTAAAACACGAGATCTACGGTATCAGCATCCACAGCACTTCACTTTGAACAAGTAACGGGTGAGTTGTTGGCATATTAAATTAATGCAGCATACACTGTAAAAAGAGTTTGTCAGTTAACCTGTAACATCAAAGCTAAGACTGAATAAGTCGGCCTAAGTTATACATCAACGAAGTAGCATATTTAACTGTTAAGTCAGGTAGAAATAGATCCATAAAGTAACAAATGCATGTTTACATGCTACAGTATTTTTCTGTCCCTCTGGAATCGTAGAATTGTCATGTTATTTAGGCTTATGTCAGTTATTAATTTATGCTTAATATTTCTTCACTACAACTATATTTAGTCCGAATACTGATGGCCTAGTAATGGAAAGTAGTAGTGAATAATATACTTTTTTTGTATATGATGTGGGTCACTGAGTAATCTAGTTAATTAATTATCTAAATAATTGACTGATTGCTTATTTGGTAATATTTAGTCTCCTTAAATGTCTTTAAAATATGTTAAATTAATATAAAAGTATGAATTCACATTTTTTCTGTGTATTTTTGTTTTGAATGCATTATTATGTACTGGTTACTTTAAGTGCAAAAGCTGCAGTTTATATCAATTATTACAGTTCTAAACATGGTATAATAACTAATGTATCTTGTATTCGAGTGGATTATCCTAAAATGTGTTTAGGAAGACTACATGTGATTTGCATTCTGTACCTGCAGTCCAGCTTCCCGGTTATTTCCTGGTCAATTCCCAGGTGTTCCCAACCTGAATGTTGTGTATTAATGCCATCCTGTTTGTTTTGTGGATTCACTGGCTATGAGAATCTTGGGCTGCCGAAATTCCATTCCCTACAAAGCATGGAAAAAACATATAGGGAAATATTTGCTTAACTTGCTTTTCTGGTTTGCATGTTTTCAGAGCGTAATTTACAGTCTTCCACCATGGCAACAAATAATGGTGAGTGTGTCAAAACCTTATCATCAGCAACCTGATCCTGACAGCACTCTTTTAAATTGCTGTTATACAGTATATAACTCAAAGAAACACCCTGGCTTTCACATGACAGTGAGAACATTGCCAATTGATGTTCTTTGATACTCTTTAAACCAGGTTACCCAATTGACCTCCAACCACAGAAAAATGCAATCAATCCTGCCCATCCTTATAACCAGGGACCAGCCATACCAGGCCAAGGTAAGGGAATCTAAGGACATTTAGATTTTTCAAAATCTTATCACTTTTCCAGATCCTCCTGCTTAACACATCATTTTCTTCCCTTTGAAAGGTCAAGTACCCGTGATGCCAGTTCCACAAAGACCCGCTGGCTGCCCACCAGGACTGGAGTACCTGACCCAGGTAGAGCTTTACTGCTGCATATCAACAGCTCTGTATGCTACTGTAGGCAGTGATGGAATTTTTTGTGAGATGAGATAGTATCTTTTCAGGAAATGGGGACTCAGCTTGCATTGGTTTTCTGGGCTTTGAAATGATACAACAAATGCCTCACTTCTTGGAAGAATGTGAAAAACTTTAAATGAGATTATCATGCCATCCAAAGTCCTAAAGATGGTTTTTAACATTTATTTCCTTTTTACAAAACAGATTGATCAAATTCTTGTACAGCAGAAAGTTGAGCTGGCTGAAGGTAATGGTGTGATATTTGTTTTAGTTTTTTTTTTTTTTTTTTTCCACTGATATT